>CBVK0101730565.1:0-21379 GCA_900067695.1 Picea abies | reverse complement strand
ATCATATTGATGGAAAGTAAGGATTACAACCTGAGCCTTGATGTTGTGAACTTCCTTTCGATGGCCCTTAGCTCTGACACACACACTTGCTCACTTGCATGAAGAAGATCAACCACCTTTGATAAACTTGCTGGAGTTCCCTAGCTGCTTTGGCTTCAGTCCTTCACACAACCTTTCACAAATTCTCCAATGTCTCACTTAACCTTGTTTGCTTCTAACGTTCTCCATGAGAATCCCCTCAATATATAGGAGATAATGAATTAATTACATGGATAAGAATGATCCCAAAATATCAGGAAATCCAGTACTTAGATAACTATTCGAATGCCATCTCATCCTTCTAGAAGATTCCCTTCTAGAAACTTCGAGAATTCATCTTCTTCCTTGTTTTAGAAAGTGTTCGCACCCTAGCAGTTACACATAGTGCAAACTTCTCGCACCCTAGCTTAAGGTAGCCTGCGAGAATCATGCATTCTTGCAGGCAAATGTATTAGTAGCCTGCGAACCTTCCTCAAAAATGTGATTTCTGGAAAGAGATGAAGGTAACTTTTCTCAGGAGAAAGTTCTAATGAAGAGCCTGAGTACACCATTATCAATACATCATCATGACGAACAAAATCATGGATAACACAAAGAAATATATGTTTTGTGTGATTTAGAGGAGGCTTGTGATGACTGGTATATGGGTAATTCTCATTTCTATAAAGACAACTACTTCTAGCTTCTCTTTGATAACCCTACACCATATGAAGAGAACATCATTGAGGGAAGTCAAAAGATGGTTATGACTATCAATTTTTTTTCTTGCATATTCTCTAGCGGTAGTGTTCCTTTAAGATCCACAACCAACCTTTTACAATTATGTGGATGATGTTTTGGACATGATTGATTCTATTTATTTGGATCCACATCACTGTGGTGGGAATTTGGAGCATAATATTTAGCCATTCATCAAGTTCAAGTGTCATTAGTTGGGATTCCCCACGAGCACTTGAACATGGGACAAGGTTTGTGGACAAGTTTCTTGGACTATTTCAACATTAAGGATAGTACTTGTACATGGGATGTTGGTTTATGGAAAAGATTCTTCAACTACTTCAACATTGTGACAGAGACTTGTACATGGGACCCTAGTTTATGGTACATCATAAGTGAAAGTGTCGAGCGTATCACTTCTTGAATCAGGGTGAAATGGTGGGATTGAAGGGCCCACTAGATTTACTAATAATGTAGGTATAGTCTCCATTTAATGTAAAGTGGATTGGGTCCACTATATTTATTATTATTAAATAAGGCCCACTAGGTAGTTAGCCTTTAATAAATGTAACACTATCTCATTAAATAAGGCCTAATAAGTAGTTAGCCTTGAATAAATGTAATGTATATTGATTAAAAAAGACCCATGAGTTAGTTATCATTTGGTTATGATTAGGGTTGTCTAGCTAGCTATAACTAAGGATGTGTTGGTGTACATGCATCATTTCCCCTCACATACATACTCACTTTCCCTTGTATGCATGAGATAGTTCACTCCACTTTGCATGCATGAGCTAGTTCACTTCACGTTGCATGCATGAGCTAGTTCACTCCACCTTGCATGCATGAGCTAGTTCACTCCACTTTGCATGCACGCACTAGTTCACTCCACTTTGCATGCACAAGCTAGTTCACTCTAGTTTGCATGCATGAGCTAGTTCACTCCACTTTGCATGCATGAGCTAGTTCACTCCACTTTGCATGCGTGAGCTAATTCACTCCATTTTTCATGCCTGATCTAGTTTACTCTACTTTTCATGCATGATCTAGTTCACTCCACTTTGCATGTAGTTAATCATATAACAGTTGCATGAATAATTCTTATATATTGCGTTCAATTGCATTGTATTGTAATAGATTATTCATTCATTCATGGATGATTAATATTCTTTTAGAGGTTAATGAAAATTTGATTGCTCTATTATTCTCTTCTTCTAAATTGCTATTGTATTACTCTTCTATTAGATTC
The DNA here is from genome assembly GCA_900067695.1 of Picea abies. Classification (NCBI taxonomy): domain Eukaryota; kingdom Viridiplantae; phylum Streptophyta; class Pinopsida; order Pinales; family Pinaceae; genus Picea; species Picea abies. The sequence goes on along the minus strand of CBVK0101730565.1, from coordinate 19,374 downwards.
TAGATCTTGTAGGTGTGAGCAATTTCTACATGGTATCAAAACAAGCTTGAATCTAAGGAGGACTATACATAGTTTTTTGCAGTTGGAAGACACATCAAAGAGAACAAGAGATAAAATGGATCAGACCCAACAAATGATCCTCACTCCATTAAACTACTATTAAGGGAAGACACAAGTAGTTATTCTCTTACAGAGTAAAGGCTTGGATAGGATTACAATGGGAATAGAGACTGAACCCAATTTTGTAGTGGAGAAAGAAAAATGGTTTAACGAGATGGATGAATCCTTTGGGTTATTGTGCCTCTCGATTTATCTTGAACTTCTATTCCACATCAAATATGGTACTACTCTAAATAAATCTTGGACCACATTGGAAGGAATTTTTGGGAAGCAGGATGTGCTTCGAGGTCATCAATTGGAGAATGATCTCAATGCTTTGAGCCCAAGTTACTTCGACAATATTCAAGACTTCTTCAAAAAATTCTAATCATTATTGCTAGAGCTCAAGCTATGTGGTATAGAAAATAATGAAGAGTGGCTCATTCTTTCCATTCTATCAAAATTGGGTCCTGGATACTCAGTGTTTGTCTCTACTTTTCATGCTACAAAACTAGCAATGAGAGTTTCTTGGAAGATGCTTCCCATGGATGCTTTTGTTGAGTCTCTCACCCATGAGTAGGATAAACTTGTTCAAATGGGTGTCCTAAAGTCCTCAAAGGCACATGCACTTGTAGCAAATGAGAAGTATAGAAACAAATTCAAACAAAAATTCAAAGGAAAGAAAGATCTAGATACAAAAAAGGAAAGAAATCCCAAATCTACTAAGGAAACCTCCAACCCTAAGAGGGGGGAATAAAATAAGGAGAAGATGAAGTACTATTACTGCAATAGAGGCTTTCATATAGAACATGCATGCATGAAGAAAACAATTGATCAAATGGCACATACTCTTCAGCAAAACAATCTTGGTGGGAACATACCAAAAAATGATAGGAAGAAGGATGTTAAAAATATCCCCAATGATAGAGGAAAAGGATGAGATGGTCATGCTTTAGTTGTTTTTTATTCATCATTAGCAACATGGATTCTTGATTCAAGAACCTATAATCATGTGGTCTCATCATAGTATTCCTTCACTTCTTTGGATCCATGCACCGATCCTTTCATTTTAATGGGAGATGATACACCTATTCATATCACACATTCATGTACCAGAAAGCGAGTGGAGTTCACTCCATATTCAATAGTGATTTCAGATATTTATGATGGATCAAAGGTTGTATTTGGGGTAGCATATCACTAGTCCAGTAGGTTATTGCATGAGAGATTTGGTCACTTCAATTACCGCTACTTGTAGAAGCTTAGCAAGAAGGGTATGGTGACAGATTTTCCAGACATAAAATTTTCTGATGCAATTTATTAGGGCTACATACTTGGTGTTGGCTCAACTGGGGGGTTTCAAACCCAGGATTTGATAGTATTTACCAACAAAACCCCATAGACACCGACATATTCAATCTTCAAGGACTAAAGAAGGTCTCACTCGAGACACCATGAGAAACACAAAGACCATTGGTCTTGTGCAAGGTGTGAAGGAATACAACATATGGGAAAGCTTCATTAACTAGTTATTCATTCATTCGTAACTACCACAATATTACTATGTGGAATAATATAAAAAGACATACATTCAAATCGTAACTCATCAAATGCAGAGATAAATGTGCTTAAGGATTTATTCATTAAAATCAAAGGAATTCAAATACATTTCCATACACTGAGGTCAAAGCCTTCTCAATATGCATTAATAGTCAAAACAGAGATGAGCCATGTGCTTATATATACTTTCTCTCTCATATTCACACACAATATCTCTTAACATAGATATAACTGATACAAAACAAAATTGGAGCTCTACCTACTCTACAACGTACATATTCTCATACTACTTTATCACTCTAGGGAACAAAAACTCAACCCTTACATTTCCACATGCATCCCCCCGTATCTTTCACGGAGCATGGAAATCATAACAAAATTTCTAGCTCATCCACAACCTCGACTATGACTAGTCAAGTTGTTACAAAAATAGTTATAATGATTCCTAAAGATCTTTGTGGATTTGGCCTACATGCAGTCTCTTTAAGTCCTTGCGCGTAGTACAAAATAGGTTGGTGTGCATAGTAAATCCTTGGTTGGCGCATATGTTGAAACTTGGCACCATACAATGCATATTATTGAGCACACACACAGTGCTAAATTTTGGTGTGCATGCAGTCTTCAAACCCTTAGGTGCCAATTGGCCCCCAACAATATTAGTTGGCTCATCCTCGAGCCAACAACGATGCTTAGGGTGTGATTGGGTAGGTAGATGGCATTGTCTTGGCACTATCTTAATGAGGTATGCAATGAATTGTTTGAATTCACCATCGATATTGTCAAAAATATTTGTCAGGGTCTTTATCTTAGTGAAAAAATCGTCGATATCACTTGGTGTGATTATCTTCATGGTAAGTTTGAGCTACTCCCCAAGTTGGAGGATTGGGGCTACCTTTTCTTGTGCATTTTCCAATTTGTAGTGGTGAATTTGTGCCTTCTCGACTGCATTGAGTATAATATTTGAAATCTTTTTTCATTCTGTGTGGGTAGACACAATCTCCCAAAGTTGGTTGGTGATTTTTGTTATGGCTTATTGTCATTATACTAGTGGAAAGGATGGTAGTTCTTTATTCTTATGTTCGATCTGGGCCTCGATTGCATGGATTTGATCATCAATTGTCTTGGTTTTGGGGCATCCTGTAGGTGCATCCAATGTTTGAATCTATATTCAACCGCACCCAAGAAATATGTGATGCATGCCTGTCCCTGTTTCAGTGCCTCTTTTGTGACAACAAGTTGTTGTTGTAACCACCCTTCCTCTGAGTGGGGAGTGCACTTTAGCTTCTCTTAAAGTTCTAAGTTTTGTCGTTGTAGGTATTGGACTCTCTCCTTTACTTTGTTGAGTTATTTTGGCATGGGGAAGTCTAGAATGTCTTCAATTGTATTGGGCACTTGTGCATAAAATTTGTCGACTCTGCTGATCAATACCTTGTGTACAATTATGTATGCTTCAAGGTGTGCTTTAATCTCATTGTGTACATCTTCAATCTCTTTGTAGGTCACTATATTTTGGTTCTTCTTATCTTTGGTGACCCTATGTGCAGTAATTTCTTGGTCATGCTTTTGTTGTAGTTTGACATAGGATTTTTTGAGTACATGGTGCCTATCCCCCAATTCATTCATTATCTTATTCATATAGGTCTGCAAGTTCTACAAAGGCACCTGCACCAATGGCGGTTCAACATATGGTAATGGGTGAGGCTTTGTGGCAATGGATGGTTCCACGGTTGTGACGACCAATGGGTTAAAGTGAAACACTCTCCTTGGGGTACTAATGCACAAATATGTAGTTCCAATCATGCTTTATGTCATCCGATGTTCTTGGGGGGAATACTTGGTTGTTGGAGCAAGTTCCAGCTGATATAACACTTCACCAATTTTTGTAATGACACTCTAGTCATTATTTGTTGCACAATCAAATCAACATGGACCTCTTTGATGATTCCCAGGACTGGGGTGGAAGTCCTCCTGAGCTCCTCTGCAGGAGCGGTGGTGTAAATATCCTTGTCTCTACTATGTTCAACCATCACTTTGTGCATGGTAGAATGCGATGGGAATTCCTCTATGACAATCACATTTCCAATCTGCTTCATCAGAGTTGGTGTGCACTCATGTTCGCTAGATTCTAGACTGGGACTTAGCCTAAGTGATGTGTGTAGTTTCTTCATAGGTGGTTTCATTGTTGGTGTTATCTACATCTGCTTCCACTTGAGCCCTTTTCCCTTTCCTTGGGATGTCGCAACTTGTCGTTGCTCACCCACTTGTTCATTTCCTTTCTGTTGGGTGTTCTCTACCCTTTTCCTCTCTCGTTGTCTCTTAGTCCTTGTCTCTAATTTCTCCTCTTCATCATTAGGTGTGGGTTGAAATTTCTCTAGCCACTCGATGACAACCTATAGAATGTCTTCCTCAATGATGAAAATAGGGAGCATTTTGGTTTCAACCTTTGGATCTGCACGTGGAAAATGAACATATTATGGAAGTTGCATTCAAACAAGAGGTAGTCCTCATACCTAACCATGATGTTGCACAATATGCGTAGTGCTGGCACAACCACTTGTATAATTTTGGTAAACCACATCTCAAATGCAATGTTTTTCTTAACCTGGAGGCTCCTATCCTTGGTGTGCTACAACACTAGGTATTTCTATGCCAAGAACCCCATCAAGGCATGTGTATTATAATTGTGGGTCGGTGGTGGTTTCCATACTACCATGAACAGAAGTAGTAACACCCAACTCTAGTGAAACTCCCTGTCGAAAGCCTACACTTATAGGCAATCCTATACAAAATCATTCAATAGGTATCTTTAGCAAGCCATCCTAAATTAATTTACGCATTGTTCTACGATGAAAACTACCCCCAATGAGCACTCATCATTGTGGAAATTACGCTACATTTTGTACGCAAGTAGATGCATGGTGAATCCGACCCAATGGTCATTTATCTCTACGATCACCACTCCTCTCGAGCCCCTACATGTACCATACTTAGTATACACTTCCTCGTGCACTACATCCTTAGTCATTATTTCCTTGGATGAATCCTCTCCTTCTATGGGGAGACCCAAGACTAGGTTCATTGTGTCGACGTCGACTTGATATAAGAACCATAAGCATTGGTTGCACCTAAAATGTGGGAAATCCAACAAAGACATTATTCTTGATTTCTTTAGAGGATTTTCCCATTCCTTAGTGGTTTTTCACTTTCATCCATCTAGTCGTTTAATCACCTTTGCATATAATTCAAAATGTAGTTCTGAGAAATTCTCTTCATCTTGTATATTGAAGTCTACATATTTCAGTTTTAGAACCATTCCTAATAGAGGGCATTTGATACTAACATTGGGAAACAACTTAGGCAGGGGAATGAATTTTTGTTTTGATGCTTCGAATTTCTTTCATTCTTGGGTTTTACTCCGAGAATCCATTATCTCTACTAATTTCTCATCATCTCTGGTTTTATGTGCCACCCCTCCTTGCTCGGGAGCTCTGTTCCAAACTGTAATGTTCTCGACACCAACCTATTCACTCTTTCTACTTTCGTCTCTCGATTCAATCCTCTTCTTACTTTGCAAAAATAATGAGCAAGATTAGCATCGTTGGATGTTAAATACGTAATGAGTAACTTTCCCTCCACTTTACCCAATCATTGAGTTGGCTATTAAGGTTCGTTCCCATCGTTAATGCGGATCTGCAATACTTTTCCCTACCATAACTATTATGCGTTGTGGGGAATTATTACCATAATTGATTTTAGTTCCCCATGCAGTCATCACTTGTGTAAGCACTAACAACATTTATCTCCACCGTCGTATCCACTTGCATTCGAGTATCCAACTTTCATGGCCAATTGTTCTATATTTTTCTTTGTATGAGGACAATTAAACCTTAATCTTCCCCGAATCTTTAAAATCCATTTTTGGGTACATCCTATCCAGTCTTGGTTTATTGTACCAACCTACTTATTCTACCTATTTATTACTTCTATTCTAATCTAAGTCTTATTCTACTCATACGCAATGCATGTCTACTGTTCACTCCCATTCTATGTAGGATATGTTATTGCAATGTGTCCGACCCTAATAGGTTGCGAAGCTTCTTCATTCGAATTATTTTTATCAACCCTTTCCATGGATTTCCATTGGGTCATGTTGAATGTACTGTGCCAACTGGGCTAGGGGAAAATCCATGGATTGGTTGCAATGTTTTCCTACGTATATTATTCGTTGGTCTAGAGTGTGACAGTGGTGTAGGGGGTGTGTAGGATACCTTTTGCATGGCGTTCTTTGGTGCCTTATGGACATTCTCTTCAGTTCCCTAGTACTAGTTCATCAATTCAAGATTTACTGAGGCTTGAAATATTATCTTGATATAGTCTACCACATGCACCCATTCCTTTATATTTGCGCGGTGTGTTTCCCACTAGCTCGCAGGTGTTCCTTTAACTACTGTGTCCATGGCCATAATTTCTTTGGGTCTCTCTCACCAACTTTTTCATTTGTGCTAAGAATGTGTCTATCGAGTATGTTCCATCAAACCTCTATATGTCGCACAACTCTAATATGATCCAATGCACCTCCTTAGTGATTCGTGTGCATCTCCTATTTGATACCTCATACAACTTATTTTACTATCTATCCATAGCATCCTCTGAATCTATGTCATAGGATAAATACTTCTCCAGCTTAGTTCACCATCAACTATTGGATTTACATAATCCTCCATGTGCCTTGTGATGTTTCTTTTTTTTTCAATGATGGAACTCTGTGCATCCTCATTCACAAGATCATTATATATGTTTTCTTCATTTAGATCCAATGATGTAATAATGTGCAAGGTGTTTGTCTCAAAAGACATTCATCACTGCGTCAGGTTCAATAATGCATTGTCATTGAATGCCCAGTCAATTCCAAGTAGATCCGAATAGGGGCCTAAGTCATACATAATCTCATTCACCTCAAAGTTCGCTTTAGTCTTTACCCCCTCAATGTTCAATTCCACTTGCTCTAGCCTGCCAATAGGATAGATTATGTATAGGTCGGAAAGATTGAGTTGAATAAGGGACCACACCAAGTTTGATTTACCCATCAACTACCAAGATTTCTTCAACAATATGTTCACATCAGATACCAGGTCCAACATGATGTCGTCCATTTCGTAGTTTCCTAGCTCAGTTGTCATCTTGAATTCTCTTCCCATGCACTTCTGTCTACTCACTTGGAGCACATCCCATTCTGGTAGTGTATCGACAAGATTTATTCAGGATCTATCATCTAGTTCAAGCATTGTGGGTGTGGGTCGGAGGCCATCCAATTGTAGAATTTCCATGGTTATAACAATCATAACATTTATTCTTTCTCTCAGGTCAATTAGGGTGTTTTCTGTTGGAACATTGTTGATGTAAAAAATGACTATAGGGTTTCCATGATCAGCATACTTCTCCATTATAACTTTTATAAACATTAGTTCAGCTAATTGGTCTATAACTTGAATTGTAGGGGGGTCTTTCCTTTTTCTTCTAGATTTTTAAATATATAATTCCCTTATGGTTTTTTCATAAATAGGCACACATTTTATTGCTTGTAACAAGGGAATTTTCACACAAACATTTTTTAGTTATGTTTCCAAGTCAAACTCAAGTTGAACAACAGGTTTTTCTAAGGCCAACCTCTCTAGGTAAGGAGCATTTTTGGGTGCCTGAGGTTGCTTTGAATTCAAAATAGGAGATGTTTGTGTGGTGGTGGAAATCCTATCTGAAGGGGGGTCATCATTGGATGTTTGGATGAGATTTTCCTCCTCTTCAAGTTCTTCTTCAATGACAATTATAGGATTTCTTTTTGGAGCACCTTTCTTGATCTTAAATGTATGTATTGAAAGGGTACCGGATTGATAAAGTAAGTTGGAAAGGTTTGTAACTCAACATTGAAGATAGGCTTGAAGACATGTTGAGTGGTTTCGTTATTTGGATTGGGAACTGACTGAGCAGGTAATTATGTTGGTCTCGGAGGGTTTTGAGTTGCAGGTAAATGTAATTGTTGTGGCATTTGAGGAGCTGTTAGTTGAGGTGGATTTTTTTGTGCTTGCATTGGAAGGTAAGGTGGTGAAAATAGTGGATAAGTGGGATAAGGCATTGAAAATTTTTGTGGGGCCATATTTCCATAAGCATTCCCTCTCCAACTTTGTTTCCAAGGCTGGTTTTAGGTAGGATGCCAAGTCATCGAAGCATTTAATTGTTGAGGATAATCACTATAAGATGCATAAAATTGTAATGAAGGGTCTTGTGTCATATCTTGTGGGTGTGATTTCCAAGGCCTTCTTTGTGTAGCTTGAAAAGATGGCTCAATTGTCCCATTTCTCCCATGGTAGATAGCTTGGAGTCTCAGTAATGAGGGGCAATTTTCTGTATCATTATTATCTACACAAATAACACAAACTTTCACATTATCCAATGGACACTCTCTTAAAGGATTCCTTTTCCTACACCTAGCGCAAAACATAGTTAAAGCTTCTTCTTCTTCTTCTTCTTCTTGTTTTTTTTTTTTAATTTTAAGTGTATCTAGCTGCAAGCTAATATTACCAAGGATATTTGTTTTAAAATTTTGTAATAAGTTACCTAGCTCCATCCTTGTTACTCCCCCCGCAACAAATTTAATAGCTCTTGTTAAAGTATCTCTTACTCCCTTACCATATTTGGATCTAGTTCATGAATATCTCCTGCAAATATCACAGATTTCTATGAATGCTAAGTGAGAAACATCACCATAACCCATAAGATTAAGCACTTCTATATACTCTTCCTATACCCCTTTCATAAAAATAGTTCTAACGATGTCATTGTTTAAAGTACTCTATTTAGTCTTCTAAAGGTTGTATATGAACCTCTTGATGTAGTCCTCAAGACTTTCCTTGTCCTATTGCCACATCTTAAATATATCATTATGCGAGTCTCTAGTTCTACAATAATATTAGTATTTCTTTAGAAAAGTAGTTTTCATATCTTCCCAAGACCTATTAGAATACTTTGGAAGTCCCATAAACCATTTCAGGGAAGAATCTTTCAAAGTTGCATGAAATAAATTTAGTTTTTGAGCATCATCAACATAATTATAAATTCAACATAGAATATCAAATTCAAATAAAAAGGCATTCAAATCTTCAATGATAGTACCTTTAAAATTTGACAATACCAATGGGGAATGTTCTTCACATTTAAATTTGGTGCCAGACCACGGATGGGGAACCCAAATGTTGCTTCTCCTTCCACTTCCACATTTGTTTCCTCCCCATCCGCCATGTTGCCAAACAATCTAAAATTAATTTGATTTGGTTTCTTGTCCCAGTTCGGAGAGAAGGGTGGCTCACTAATTGAATTTTGATGAACAATAAAATTGTCCTCAATATGTGCTTCAGGTATCCCTTCTACAACTGCATATTCTATATGTGATATGATCACATTCTGAGATGATCCAAAGAGTTTGGAAATATGTTCCATATTGACAACTTGTTCTAATGTTGTGTGGGTAATTGGAGTATACTCACCAATCTTATTATCTTCAACTTCTTTATTCAGAATTTCTCGTTGTGCTTCCTACACCTTTTCATTAGTGGTTCTTGATTGTGGTGTGGTTTGTTTTTGAGTCACTTTTGATCCAAAACCTTCTCCTTCCTGCAAAGAACCACCTGTATACCTTTCAACCAAATTAGTAGGGGGGTTCCTAGTACTACCAAACAAATCACCTAGAATTTTACTTTTGGACTTAAGAAACCTACCTTTTCTATCTCTAGGACTAACCCTTAGTCAATTACATGACACAAAATGGTTTGGATAGACTCACTAAAGTGAATGCAGTGGGATAGAACCCTGACATAAATTCAGAAGTGAGGGTGCCTTTGCGTCTTACCATCTTGTCCTCCACCAAATGTGCAACGCAGTGAGAAAACTAAATAGAAATAACTAACTAAAATTATCCTTCTACCATTTACCTTCTAACAACTCCCGAGAAATGACACAAAAAATGTTGGATTAATTAATTGTTGTTTTAATACACCCTTTACTTGTCAATCTGGTCCGTAAACTTGTGAGATGTATGCAGAATATGTGCAAGTAAAAGATGGAAGTTTAAACTATTCTAATTTATCAGAATAAAAGTAAACCACAATTATCCGTCTACCTAAAATTATCCTTCTACTGTTTACCTTTTAAAAACTCCCTGACAATGATACAAAAAATGTTGGGTTACTTAATTGTTGTTTTAATACACCCTTTACTTGTCAATCTAGTTCGTAAACTTGTGAGCTGTATACATAATATGTGCAGGTAAAATAAGGAAGTTTAAACTATTCTAATTTCTTAGAAGACAAGTAAACCACACTTCACTCCAATCATTCATCAAAATACAAAGACATCAGCAGGAAAACAATCTTGAACAACTTCACTTTGTCCACATGACTGATATAAAGTATGATCATAATTCACTAGCTCTACATGTCATTCATAGATCACTGATCTATGCATGAACATGTCCTTTGATCTATTCTGATCCTAATTCTTAGTCAATGGATGTTTAAATTTTTCACACACAAAATAAATTATAATGTTGGTAAATGACTTAAAGACAAGGACCAATGACTAATTCTCTTGTTAAATATCCTTTCAAGACCCAAGATGCAAACTTTCACTTATCAATCTAAGTGTTCATGCTCTTTTATGTGAGGTTAGGTTTGAAAAAGAGAATCTTAGTTTCTATCCATAATCAAATGAAACAAGGTACTCAAATGTGACCATAATTTTTACTTAGAACCATCCATTCGAATTAGTCAGCTTTAAAAATACAAAATTCCTATTTATGGGATATTGACCTAAAGTTGGATGTATCAGTTTGAATGTAAAGTTTATGAGAAATAAATCTTTGGCACTCAAATTCACAATTAATACACCCAATGTGATAAATGTATGGTGGTGTTGCACTCTTGTATCCATAAAATTTTCCTATGTACAAATGTGACTCAATTGTCATTCATTGTGTTGTATTAACTGAATATTGAAACAATAATAGAGTCTTCAAAAGAAAAATTACCAATTCCTTAGGATCAATTCTCACAAAAGGGTTTAGGACATTTCTTCACCTCAAGGTTTTCATGTCTTTCTATTAGTGATTGAATCAATACTTTACAGAATTGTGCAATTGTAATCTTAATAAAAACTCCGTAGATTGAATTAATCAGAGAACTAACTACAATTTTAATGAAATAGCAAACCACAAAACCTTAAATACTTATCCTTGAGAAAGTTCAAACCCTATTACTTGTTATGTCCGAAGATGAAATGAACTACCAATCTCATCATTCCCAATACCATAGGTTGTAAACAAGAGGCAAATGATTAAATCTATGAATCATTTACATGTCATAAGCTAATTGCAATTATAAAATCGTTAATGGAACATAAGCAATACAAAACTATCTATTGCTGTAGCATATAAAACTACTCTAGCAATAATACAAAATAAGCGTTGTGTCCTGGGTTGGTGGGCCCTTTCCAACTGGTAGCAAGCTCTTAAAAACTTACAGTAACATATTCAAGATGACACCATATATCAGAATTGGTATTTTTATTAAAATAGAGTTTGAGATTATAACATGTGCTCCATTACATATATCAAGTTTGAGTAATAACAACAACAGATCAAGGATGCTTTGGCTCCAAAATCGATAGCTACAATATCACGCACTAAATCCTCATTACATCGAGAATTTACATACATATAGAAACCTTAAGCAAGGGGATGAGAACATGCCTTGTGCTCTCGTAAACCAGAGCGCTCAAAATACAGAAAGGTAACAAACATATCAACCATGTTTGGCTTCACCCGATCCATCTAGATAAACTTAGAAATTGTGATGAGCTTGAGCAAATTGGTTTTAATCATCTTGCTATTCGTAGGACATTGAATGCATACGAATAACACTTTCGTTATCGTTTGGAAGATTCCCCCATGGACTTCCTAGGCGCTAGAAGGCTTTGAACCTGAATTTGATCTGATCTTTTTGTTCCCATGGAATATCTAAAGCTAGAGTCAAAGGACATGAACTATGTTGGGGATCGGATCTACAAAACTCATGTACTCATTTTCCACCTGGGCACACGTATACATGTGAACCTGCAAACTCAGGTACCAAAACTCCATAGGTGGTACAAGAACTGAACTAAAATTCTTCATAAGTAAAAATTAGTTTCAAAAACCATTAAAATCTATTAAGAATCTTAGGAAATACAACCAAATAAGCAACCATTACCTCTTAAATGCTTGTTGTAAGGTTTTAGGCTTAGGAGCATGGATTTATAGGATAATGGGGTTAAGTTCAGGTATAGAAGTGGAATAATAATGAGAAAAAGGGTGTTTGAACATGACAAAATGGGAGGCCAACAATTTCCACCAATCAAAGAAGTCTTTTTCATATGCGTCAGGCTCCCACCTCCTAATCGTTGAATAAGTTTAGCCCATCAGATCATACATGGTGCATGGAGTCTACGTGGTGCCATGAAAACTCTTGGAGTAATCGAAAGTACCCTCTCGAAGAATAAGGTGCATAAGATACTGCCATAACCAAAGTTTTTCATTTTCCCTTGCTTGCATTTAATGATTTGTGTCTTCATGCTATGCAATAGTGATGTGCTCTAGTCATAAATGGTAGGATGTAAGAAGTATACGATGTAGAGCATATTTGGCCTATATTCCTGGTGTAATGAAGTCGATCCTACAATCCTTATGATGGTTATTAAGACAATCTTCAAGTTTAGGCTCTCTATGTTTCAGATTGGGACTTGAATCCCAATACGTTGTGTCCCTGAGGTGCGATAAAGGGCGATGTACTCCTCAATAGTCATGCCCGTTCCCGCTCGGGTACGGAGGTTTACTACAGAACCTTGTTGTGAGAGCCCTATGATAAAGTAGATGTATTCAACCTCTATTTTTAGAGATTGACCATTGAGCATGAACGCATCCACATCTAGCTCCCAATAGATGATAAGAAGTTGCAACAACCTTTTTTGAGCTCACATGTTGCTCGACTCAAAAATATTTCTAAGCATACACTGATAGAGGGAATCCATGGCCTCCAGGGTATATATGACTTGGTTTTCAATATTCTCAAGCTCTCTCTCCCTCCACTCTATCACCATCCTACAATTTGCAAGAAGAAATGAGGTTTATTTTTTTATTTTTTCATTTTTAAGTAGATATACACACTTTTCTTTGATGACAATTGCATATATATGCATTTTCCGTTAAGTAAAGGTGAGTATAGGGCCACTTATACACACCACGGGCTGAGGGGGGGCATGTACAATCCTGCCCTCTTTTCAAAATTAAAAATACTTATGAAAATTTTGAAAAAATTGAAAAACTTGTGGATGAAATTGAAGAGGATTGAGAGCTTACTAACCTGGTCCAGATGGCTTTGGAATCCGATCTCTATAGCTCTCACATTGGTCACTAGAAGATTGAAGGTTTTTTCACTCATTTTTCACTATGTTAGTAAAAACTCCAATGAAAAGGTAATTTGGGTAAATTTCACTATTTCAATGAAATTTTTACCCACTTTTGCATATTTTTTACTATTTTTCAGTTTTAGACACCTAATGAACCAAGTTTTGGAGTAATATAACCATTTGAGTATGTTTTATTCTTTATACTCTTTTTAGGTAATGTTTCTACTACTAGCATATATGGTAGGTTATTCCCTCCTTGAATTGTTGCACAATCAGTGAATTTTATACATTCACCTTAGGGTCGACCCCACTTATTAGTGACACAATCCTTTTCCTGCCAATTTTTAGTGTCATTTTGTTCATGGTAGAGCCTACCATTCATGGGAATCATAGATAACACCTTGATTTTCCTTTTGGTGGCCATGCTGAAGTATTTTCTTAGGCTCAAGAGTCCTAATAGTCCCGCCATGACATTGCATTGAAACCTCATATTCTTCTAAATATTATTCTGGCTATTTACCTACGAGGCTCACATACTTTTGTGTTCATTTGTAACTGCATTGCATATTTACCACTCACACTTTTGAGCCTAATATCGTCTTCAGCTTGTTTCCACTTAACCATTTGCTTATGCATTCTCATCAGTTGTTAGCCTTGCAATATTTTTCTTTGCAACTTGACACTTGTACCCTAGGAGGAAAAAATTCCCCGAGTGTCCATATCCTGCACGTATTTCCTTGCATTGAGCATAAATATGTTCCTTGTGCCTGGTACTAGTTTTCTTTTCTGTGACACTCGTTTCATCCATGTATTTTAGCATTCTTTTATTCCTTTTTAGGATTTCCAATATGAAAAAGACAAAAAAATAAAATAACAAAAAAAGATCATGCAGAATAGTCTTCTTTTCAGTTATTGGCAACAATCAAGTCGTCTCTGAAAAAAACACAAAGTTTTGAGTTTGGTCTCAACAATTTGGGTTTAGTATGGATTTAGGAAACTGAACTAGTTACACATAGTTCTTACTCCTATTAATGGTTATTCTTCCAATCACTATGGAGAGTGTGTTGCTGCCTCCTGCATCACTGTTGGCACAGGGGCAGACCCAGGGTTCAATGCTACAACAAAACACCAAAAAAACCCTTACTACCGGACCTTTCGGCAACACTTGCGAAGTAGATGAAGTCTCACCCGAGGTAGAGGCAGGGGTGGTTTCAATACTAAGGTGTCTGCAACCTTATATGGGACACAGATCTGTGATTATATCGCTTACCAATCACTTAGCATAGATCATTCATCAATATTCCACTTAGATCTACTTCACCGACATAACAAAGCATGACAACATTCACTTAGGTCTAGGTTATTTTAGCACTTAGAAACAACAAGAAAGATCAGATCTGGTAGACCAAGTACTTAACATATTCATACACATCAGATTTAGCATTCATATACATCTCTAACACTAAGCATAAGCAAGTATATTTAATCACATCTAAGCACTTAGCAATACAAAACATCTAATACTAAGCACAAAGCACAATATACAATATTTACATGGTTCATCCCCACCCCGGGGCTACGTCCAACAACTCTTCTTCTTTATTAGCTTTAGTCAATCTGGTTACAGCACAGATCTATCAAAATCATACTCTGCATAGGACAGGATATTTGCGCGCACCTCGCCAGATCCTCCCTCCTCGAGTAGATCTAGCACAGAGCCTCCTTACAATCTGTGCACTCAGCACTTACAACACTTGCACTCAACTCTACAAGTCAATCACATAGATCAATTCTAGCACTAAGCCCTTGGATAATCACATCACCTAGATATCTATTTATACATTACAAAAGTGGGCCTAAGCATGGGTAAACCCACGGGCCGACATCCCTTTCCCATTACATATTCCCAAAAACCCAAAAAGGACCCAAAAAGGGGGTCTAGCTTCCATAATCTCCGCCTTGATTTGCACTTTGCCTTTGACAGGCTGTCGAAGTCCCAAAAATGGTCAAATATGACAAAGTGTTCCTCAAAACTTGGTCAAGGGCCAACAGGCCCCCAACACTCACCTGTGACTCGTCTCGAGTCACTCAGGTTTGATCAGTTCTTCTTCGAATACCTTAAGCTTGGCTCGAGATGCTTCGACCTGCTGTTGTGCCACGACCTCTTGCTTGACAAACTCCTGTATGAGTGTGTCATTCACTAGCCCTTCTAGGCATTGTTGTGCTGAATTCATGACCTACTCCAGTTCTGTTCCTTGGCTCTCAATCTCTGTAAATAGCTGACATGCCTTATCCTGCACAGGTTGAATTTTTTGTGTTACTTCCATTACCTTGCTCTGGATCGTATGGATCTGCTACTGGGCGATGTGCTACTCCTGAGACCGCTTCATTCTCTCTATTGGTGATAGGGCATTCAACTGCACCTGTAGCTTTTCAACTTCATGCTTCGCCTCCTGGAGCTGTGACTCCAATTTATGCAATTCTGTATTCTCGGTTATGTTCTCATATATCTGCGCACTTCTGCTACTTAACTGTTTGCATTCCTCAATAAGTTCTTTAATCCTTTCTACTATTCTCCAGGCAGTCATTTCTCGCTAGTAGCACACTTCTTGTGGGGTACTTGGGATGGTCTAAATTTCTAATTCCATGACTCTTTGTTGAAGTTGTGTTGGCAGCCAATTCACATTTTTCATACTGTCCTTACAAGCTGCCTACACCAGTGTTACGTAAACTTTGATTTTGTCACAATCTGTTCAATAAAATGAAACTATTATTTTTGCACTATGTGCACACTTACTTTTGTTCTTCTTTTCATGACTGAAAGCGTGAAAACTTGATTTGCGAAGTCACATTAAAATCGTTATTGGATTGTTATGATCGCTCTTGTTTATATGCTCATCGTGTTGTCAAATTTGTTTATCAATTTACAAGATTCCAATATCATTATTCTTTTGACATTCTTATTCATTAATGAGACTTCATTTACAAGACTGTGGTGATATTCTTTTGATCAAGTTTATGATGCATTGGTGATTTGGATTTACATGTTCTTTGATCGATTCACTTAGCACATTGATCTCATAAAAACACATTTGTGTTGTGGCAAGACCCTTGGTAAATCATTTCATATGACACTTAGTTCATGGTATCAAACCTTTGGCATTAACTTCGATTCATTTGTTTGGTTTTGAAACTATAACTATTGATCGCGCGAATGTTTAATCCACTTACCATTGATTTCATTGGTTGATTGAATGGCATAATTGTTAACCTATACAATAGTGGGTTGAATAGCTATTTGCGCTGGCGGTTGTACTGTAGATATAAATTTTTTGCATGTATGAACTAGCTCCACCACCTTCGCACGATATGCCATTAATGTCTTCCCCTATCCCTGTTTCACCTTTGCTAGTTTCGGGTAAGCTTGTGAGCATTTTGCCCCTGTGTGTGATGTGATTCAAACCCTGGCTTGTTCACATTGCTCACTGTGTGCTCTTGTCTATGGCACCGGTGGTGCGAATTGAGCCGAATGGTAGTCAAGCTCTGTTACTCTTTGATAACTCCCGTAAGGAATTAGAGGATAGTGGTTGGATCACGTTTATATAGAGGTTCGAGGGTTTCAATCTGTTTGTTGCACAACAATTCGCCCTTAACTTTGATGGGTGTAGGGATAAAGTAGGTGACATTCAACTTGAACTCAATGAAGAATTCATAAGCTCTGCCACAGGACTAGTAGCCACAGGCCAGTGATGGTTTAAGAAATCCAAAGTCGACGAGGTGCTATGGCCCTTGCTATTTGTATCACAAAAAGTCACATCCTGTGACAAAGGTATGCCTATTTCCACACTTAAACCCAGGTGGCACGATCTTTTGATAATGGTTAAACAATTTGTGACCTGTGAGGGTCGGTATAGATTGGTTTTTCTCTATCACCTTCGACTGTTGATGAATTTCATGGGCTATCCATTGAACATGCCATTTTACTTCCTGCGTAGCCTTTACAAAATGGCTAAGAGGTTTAAACATGAGAAGGCCAACAACAACTTGTTTCACCATGGATTGATTATACTCATCGTCGTTCATCATTTGAACCTCCACGACAATAATTGTCAAGCTTTTCTCTCTCAAAATGGCCTTGTTGATTCAGAATCTGCCCAAATCGACAAATCTGTGGTCAGTGAGACTAAGGTCGGGCCACTCGTGCCCTTCCATGTCTTTCTACCCTCTCCCAAACCCTCGATTGGCCCGGATATCGACCTACCGGAAATCATAACAGACAAGGTGGAGGCTATAAAGAAGCCTGTGAGTAAGAAGGTTAAAGGTAACCCTACTGTCGATATAAAAGGTAAAAAGAATGCTCGATTAATATCGAGACTTGCCTAGAATAAACCTAAGCCAAACGCTGAGCAAAAGTCCATAGTTCTCAGTGAGGATTCAGACTCCGATATCGAGCGCTTCCTAGCTGGAGAGTACCCTTATTCCCAAGGCTTATGCTCCGAGCCACCCTATGATTATGTTTCTAATTTTCCCCCATGCCTAAAGAACAATCCTAACTACCCAAGGATCAAGCTTCATAATGAAACCTTCGGTGGACTGAACAAACCCTCGACAGATATTTCGAAGCCCGAGCATACATCATGCAACCAATGTGATGTGTGGTTGGAGCGCTACTATACTGATGTTCCAGTATTACAGTCAAAGATCAAATCTTTAGAGAACCAAGTTGCAGTACTTTCGAGAGAAAGGGACAAGTTTTAGGCTAATGACAAGAAGCAGAAAACCACTGGTTCGATCATGTTTAGGAATGTTGAATCGGCAACAACCTTCATCAATTCCAAATTATCATGACCGAGTTGTTTTCTGATTATACAGGTATGAATTTCAATATCAATTTCGTTTTATGAATTGCTTGGATTAATATAATGAATTGAATTTTGGTTTTCAATTAGCTTTGTCAATTATTCGAAATGACTCTGTCATAGTTTGATTATCAAAAAATGGTTATGTTGTGGATCCTGTACAGTAGACTCATTTTACTAAAGTCAAATGTGGTTATGATTTAATCATGCGATTTGTCGTGCCCAGTTTAGCAATTGGTTAGTTTTGATAGGGTTTTGATTCGTTTTAGAATAATTATGTTAGTTTGAATTAACAAAATCAATGAGGTTTGTTTTCGTTTGGATTTTGATCGCATTTGACTTGTACAGGAGATTTTTATGCTAAAATTTGAACATGGTTATGTTTTGGTTTGATATGATTTTGTTGTAGTTGGATGCCCCTAATCTTTGATTTAGTTCTTATGATTTGATTTTGAAATGATTTCGTGGACTTGAATTGGTATGATCCTTAAATGTGTTATGCGTCATTATTAGTGACTGGGTTGGTAAATACGATGAAATCGAATAAACTCAAAACAACCCTGATTGACTTTGATTTACCCAAGAATCACTCTGTTTCGTATTGAATCCACATTCTCATTTGGATTTGGATTACATTCGTCCTGTGCAAAAGATCTATTCGCCAAAATCGAGAGCTGTGTTGATTATGTCAAATTCAAACTGTTCGATTCATTCTTTCTTTGATTGGATTGCTGCGTGTTTTGAGTTAGCACAATTGCTTTTATGAGTTGGATTCGTATCGAAATTAGATTTGATGCTGCTCTGTTGTTTTTAATTTTCAAAAAATGATTTTGTTAAGCTCATATCAACATATTAAGCTCTCTGTTGAATTCGTATGAAAACTCGGCTAATAGTTCGTTTTGAAATGGATTCAAGTGATGATTTCGTTGACTGCTAATTGATTTTGTTTGCCCCAATTGGCAATAACAAACATTTGGCTAATCCTACATATCTTTTTATCAACCGATTAGTTCAATTACGATTTCCTTTGTGCCGATTTACATACAAGTTTTGATTTGATTTGCAAATATCATGATCGTTTGTATATGTTAATACAATTATAATTCGAAAAATGATCTTGTTGATTTCGTTTGGATTCGACCATGATTTTGTTGGTGATTGAAGCAACTACTTGTGTCGATTTCAATTGGTCTAGGAAACGATTTCATTGCTGTTGAGTTATCCAATACGATTCTGTTTACCCGAATTGGTGATAATGAATTAAACAGAGTGCATCCATCTCTGTTATCATTTGATTGAATGCGATTTAGTTTATTCAATTGGCTTACAAGTGTCGATTTGAATGATGCATGTGAGATCGGAAGAG
>CBVK0101730563.1:0-10483 GCA_900067695.1 Picea abies | reverse complement strand
ACGACGAAAAACCCATCTATAGAATGGACCCATTTAGCTTACTTGCGATATTTTTCCCAAACAAACACATGATTTGATAGATATTTTGGTCTCTTTCCAAGGCAAATTTCAGGTGGCAAAAATTGTTAGTGACACCCAAAATTTTCATTCGTTGCATAAATATAAGAGAAAGTTTAGAGCCAAGAGGAGATTGAAGAAATTCAGAAGAGGATTTTTATCCTTTCTTTTGTATATTATTTATTTTGTAAACTTTTTTCTTTTCAAAGGAGTAACGGATGGTTGGAAGTTTTGGGAGAATGGACCAGTATTTTCGAAGAAGAATATGAAATTCCAGATTGCTTAATGACTTTTCTCCTATGAGTAAAAGGGTTTTGTTTTCATTATAATATTTTTTGATTATGGTTCATATTATTTGATTAATTGATTATGCATTGATTTAAATTAGCTTTAGTGTATTTTATCAATACATGGTTAATTGCTATCATTTATATATTAATTTTGTCAATCTTTAAGAGTCTATTATCTCAATTATCTTGGTCTTGGTGATTGTATTATTTTGATACAAATATTGTATTATATTGAGTTTATTCATGTAATTTGGATTTGCAAAGATATAATTGTTCAATTGAGATTTTTCTTATTGTCAATTAATCTATTATATTTTCACTAAGAATCATGATTTGAAAATTGTTCTTTCTTCATTTTAAATAAGATTTAAATTGTCAGTCAAAGTGATTTTCATTGTGACACTGTCACAAACTTATAATTACACAACCTTCTGCTATAGATTTCTCTTAACAGACAGGTTGTTGGAGCAACGTTATCCAGGAAGGCACAATCAAAATTTCTTTTTAAATACTGACCAATCATAGGTTAATGATTTTCTATTTGTTTTGATTTATATTTTGTTAATGTAAATTAACATTTAAGCTTAAATAATTTGTTTATTTAAAAAAAATTATTATTATTTTTTTTTTTTGTATCTAGGGGAATCGATAATGACGGCGGTATCTGGCTGCCGCATGACATGGGGTCGAATCCTTGTCGGATTCCTTATAACCCCTAGGGAGAACCACACCACCCACAAGCTTGGCCTCTAGATAAGACGAGGTTTGAGTTTGAACTCATGACCTGCTTAACAACACAAACACCTTAACAGTACGTCCACTGGCCACTAGACCGCACCCCTGTGGGCTAAAGTTAAAACATTATTATTTACATTCATTTATTTTCTTTTTTTAGTTTCAAGGTTAAAATTATATTAGTAGTATGTTCTAGATCTATTTAATTTTTCTTGAGATTCGGTTCACTTGTACAACCTTAGTTTACAGGGTTTCTCGTAAAATTTGCACATGTTTGTTTGTAGATGTTGTATATAAAAGTGAGAATAGTGAATGCATATAGTAGATCTTCATTAATGCATAATTAGTTATTTTATTTTCGTAGTTTAGATTAGATCCCTTTATTGGCTAACAGAGTTGTTAAACCCATCAAGGGTAGTTATTCCAAACGACTTGGGTTATTTAGACAAACTCAGACCAGACTATTCCCTTCTAGTTGACAGTGTGTCATAAACACCCGTCAACACCATCTCCGTGTAAAAGTGTCTTATCCTTTACCTTAGCCTTGATTTTATAAGATTGAGTTATGACCTAACCCTAATATCCAAAGTGATTAACAACTGAGATTGCTTTTCACGTCACTTGATATCAACGACTATTCTTTAATTATCTAATATTATTTAAAGAATTTCATTAAATAAAACTCAACTCACTAAGAAAAACATTTTACTTTAATAATTCCTTTAATTAAAGTAAAGTCTCAAGGTAGGATACTTTAGACGACTTCCACATGCTAGAAACCAAACCTATGTGGAAGTACTTGTTTGATGCTACCATGCATTAACACTCCCTCTTAGTGAGAAAGGTACTTCTACCACCTGGATGTGGCTCTATCTTCACTACCAGATCCATTACAATGGTTGCTCTCCAATCCACCTAATTGGTTGCTCCCTCTGAAACATACGTTATCCCTTCCATTTCGCTCAGACCCAACTTCAAAGACTTCACTTTGATCATGCTCCCAAAAGCCTCCTTATCCTGAGAATCATGCATGGTCATCTCGTACCATTTACTCATTGACATACTTGGAAGGCTAGTCCTTCCCACCTGAGCCTAAAGGATGACTCCTTCTAAGTTTCTCAACCTTCAGAGCTACCCGTGCCTTATTATTTTCCACTCTATTTCTTTCCACTACTTGGATATGTTATCCCTTTAGCCTATACAAGTTATTGTCTCTAACTCCAAACAAAAGAATTGTTTCTGAGCTAGATCCTTTATGATTGATTAGCATCTGTCCATCCTGGAATGCTACGTCAAATCCCTTCTTCTCAATCGTTAATACTGAGAGAACACTTCTCTTGAGTTATAGAACCCATAACACATCCATCACTCTCAACACTCCCCCTGAATCCATCCAGAATGACACTATTCCATATCCCTTTACTATGTTCTTAGTGCCCATACCAAGTTCCACATGCACAGACAAAGTCAGAATCTGTGAAAATCTTGAAAAATTACTGTTCTCCTATCATATGACATGTGGTGCCACTATCTATTAGCCATGCACCATCTGATAAGGTTCCCAAGGAAATATAGGAAATAAGTAAGAAGTTTGTATGTTCAAATTTATGGGCAAACTCATCCATTTGAGTCTTAGCCAATGTAACTACCTCTAGCAGCATTTTGTTCCCACCTTTATTCTCGTTTTTACATTTCCCTGCATAATGCCCAAATGTGTGACATGCAAAGCACTTAACTTTGCTCATGTCCTTCTTATTGTCGTCTTGAGAGGTAGATTCTCCACTAGAAATATTCTTGAACTTTACTTTCCTTTCCTGAATGGAAAGAGCAAGGTTTTCATCATCATTCTTATGTCTACCTCCATTCAGTTCTTCATCTCAAAGATCCTCCTAAATGAAGTCATCCCACAACCCTGTACAACTAGGGAGGTTCTCATGTGCCACAATTCCTTTGATGAATGGTTTCCATCGCTTTGTGAAGCCTTTTAGTGTCATCCTCACCAATTCAAAATCAATGATTATCTCCCTAATTGAAACCAAATCATCTCGAACATGTCAGATCCGATTGACACAAGTTGTCACTTTGTCTGATCCTGTCATCTTTGTGTCTCTGAGCTTATCTCTCAACACCAGTTTGTGATTCTCATTTTTCCTCTGAAATAAACCCTTTAGAGTATCCCACATGTCCCTTATAGTTTTCTTTATTGATAAATGAGGGATCAAATGATTCTTCACTCCATATAGAGTTATACACCTGAATTTCACATCCTTATGATTATGGATTACTAGTTCAGCCACATATTTTGGAGGAGTGATATGAGTATTATTAAATTTTGATATCTCATTCTCCATATATACCAACATGATCTTCTCCTTCCAAGGAATGTATTTGGAAACCCCGTCCAACCTATCATCATATCACAATCCAATTTCCATATCAAGGATCTGATCTGATAACCCTCTTCTAAAATTTCTCCTCTATTGTCCTATATGATCTATGCCCGTGCTATATGTGCTAACAATGTGACTCTTACACTGATATTTGTGATGTTCTGCAAGGTCTACATGACCTGTAATAGAATACTCTCACTGTTCTCGATTCAAATATCGTACAGTTGTTTCCCTTAAATATTTCCATCAATTTATTCATGTTGGTTATGAATCTTATAGTATCTCCTTACAGGTTTGATAGATTTGTTGCAAAAGATAGTGGATCTATGATTGGTCCTTCAAACACCCACCACAACACTTATAATCCAATAGATATATCATTGTAACCCTAGATATGAACTCGATATCTCTTAGGGTCACTTAGATCTAATAGATCTATCATTTGTGAAACTTGAGATTGGATTCCTCTAAGAGCCACGATGCTAATACCATGTTGAATTTCCCTCGACCCAACATTTGACATTTAATTCCAAATAAGTCACTTAATGAATCAAATCATAGTTGAGTTATCAACAAAACATTACAACAGAAGCATAAATAAGGAAACCAAAAATATTACACACAAGAAACAAATATATTACTCCCATCGACTAAGCTTATCATTCAAATAACTTCAAATCTTACAAGGGCTCCCTTACGGGGAAAATGGTCCAACTAGAAAAGAAAAAAATTACATCAAAACCTAACTAGACAATCATGTATGACAACAACACAATTTTTACCCTGATACCCATGTTGTTCTGCGCTATCAACGCGACTGTAATGTTGAAACATGTGCTATGTGCACAACCTATACCAGAATACCTGCGTTGTCCTGTAGGGGCCCAATCCCTCTATTGCACACTTCCTCTCTCTCTTCATTTGGCCTAGATATATAGATGGGAATCCTTCTCCACCTATCCAAGATCTCTTTGAATCACAGTGCTTCGTTATCCAACTCTCTCTGATAAAACACTTGGATGAAATTCTCTTCACCCAATCTCTATGAGATCTCACTTACTCATACAATTTATCATGTGTAAATAAAAGTCATTCTTTGCTTCTACACTCTCGAATGACTCCACACTAGAAAAATTCCTTCTTTGTTATCTCTGTGTAAAAGCATTTTCTCCTTTACCTTAAGCTTTATTTTACAAGATTGAGTTATGACCTAACCATAATCTCTAAATTAATTGAAGGTTGAGATTACATCTCACATAATTTGAAATCAACGACTATTATTTAATTCGACAATGTTAATTAAAGCATTTCCTTAAATAAAACTCAACTCACTAATAAAAGTACTTTACTTTAATAATTCCTTTAAATAAAGTAAAGTCTCAAGGAAATATATTGTGGATGATTTCCACAGGCTAGACACCAAGCCTATGTGGAAGTACATGTCCGATGCTACCATGCATTAACATGAATAAATTCAAAAAATATTGGAGGAGTTCATAAAGAAGAGGAAGTTGGAGTAGTTTGTTGAAAAGGAGTAGAGACCTTCCCTAGACTAATACAACAAGAGGCAGACACAACAACCTTGGTGGAACATAACGAAGGAAGAGGACGATTCCTCCTCTAATGAACTTGGATAAATTGAATGACCATATGACCCTGAGTTAGAACAACTTGTTGAGGAGTGTGAAAGTAAAATCATTTCAAGTGTACCACTTCTTATGTATATAATGAAAAAGTATGATGACTCTCCTCTAATCGCATTGATACATATTAGATACGAGGGAGATGGCCCAACCAACCATTCTCTTTCACCTTCAAACTATACATTAGCACATTGGCTCACTATCTCGGTGGGGGACAGTGAGGCCTTTGGAATTCCTTGAGGAGGTGTCTTGGCGAAGTCCGTTTGAAACGCAAGATGGGTGACTTGATAAATTGGATACAAGGAGTTGTGAATGAGGCAGGTTTGTAGATAGAAAAAGGTTTTTCAGCATGAATATGTGAGTTATCTTGTGGCAGAAGCATGATGATTGGACTAGCTACCAAATCATCTAAATCACAAAGGGATCCAACGTACGAAAGGATGAGAAGATAGACTGAAGTATGGAGGAATTAGTAAGTCAGGGTTACAAAATACTTCATGGACTCATGCAACTTCCTAAAGGGATTTTTCCTTGACAACAAAAGTGGTAGATAACGGTTTTTTAGTAGTGACAACATATGGAGATGGGGTAGAGGCACCACAACACTCAATGTATGTTCCCAAGGATGACAACAAATTTGAGTGGGGGAGGATGTAAAGGCCTATACAAAACCCATCAAGTGCATGCACTCCTTGGGCAGACTTGATAGCGAGTTGGTTAAGAGAGAAAAAGGAACATGCAATTGGTTGGGCAAACAAAGTCATATAGGAATAGGAAGGAGCACCTTGGGCACACGATGGTGATGTGAAAATCCAAGGGGGCACATGTCTCACTTTCCTTGTGATGGATGATGAGGTCTTAGGTTATGTTTGGGAAAGGATAGAGTGACTTGGGCGTGCGCCCAAAGAGTGGACTTACCTTCCCTTGGAAACATGGGCATGTTGGAGAGGTTGGATGACCCCATCAACACACCCACGAAGATTCACATTGATTAGTTCAAGGAAATGCACAAAGTAAGGGCACACCCAATAGATTGCAATGCATTTGCATGAGGAACACGCCTAAGGATGGGGCATGTTGGTCCCAATGGATGCAAAATTCCAATGAACGCATAGGTTCGATGGGCGCATTGGTTCGCAAAGGGGTGCATTAGAACGTTTGATTTCCTCGTTCTGTGAAGGGACACGACACCCATAGGAAATGAAAATTCATGAAGGAGTAGGTTGGATTCCATATAGAGAAGAAAAGGTGCATTAGCAAGAAGGCATAGATCTAGAGACGAGCTCAATAAGTAAAGAGTCAAGCTACCAGGGCAAAGCTTTGAAGGCATGGAAGACAAGTAAACAAGAGTGGGATGCACAAGGGAAGTTTGGTGAAGTCTTATTGCAGGTCTGGGTGAGACATGTTATGAGGCAAATCCAAAGTAGTCTATGTTATCTTAGTGAATTCTTTCAACAAATAAGGGATGATAAGTCTATGGTGGGCACATGTCTAGGGTTGTGAAATTTGTTGCGATAGTGAAGTTGGTGGGGTGAATATGTGTATGAGTTGGTGAGGTGAGTCATGTGACTCTTCCTAAGTTTTAAATCAAGCCAATAGTGTTCATATTGTAATTGTTTCATAATAACAAGACTAAGTCAGATGTTAGGCACTTCTTGTGCCACCCACACTATATTTTTGTGTCTCTTATTTGTTTCATAAGTGTTCTCTTTGTTTCACATGTTTTGTAAATGCATGCTTAAATAACTACGTGTTAAGTTGGTAACATGTTTTCTAATTATACAAGTGAGTTGCACAAAGTAGGAGTGTGACTTGTCCATAGCCTAGAACAATGTATAGGTATGTGCTAGGTGAAGATGCATAGTCTAGGTGAAGTATCCTTCGTGTTGCCAAGCATCGAAGTGAGAACCATTGCAGTGTCACACGCCTTCAAGGGGTGTACGATCACAAGATTCAGGCATGCATCCTATGGTTTCATGACGCCTTGAAAGTAAATTTATGTATTGTTAACATTAAGCATTTCAAGAAGTAATTGTGTTTCATTGGTTTTGATATGAGATAAATATGTAAGCATCATAGTCTTGAAAACAATTTTTAGAATGTTGTATTTTTCCTTCTCTTAATTCTGATGATGTGTACATGGAAAAAAAAAACTTGCATACTATTAAACAAGCACTAATCTAAAGCATATGAAAACATTTTCACATGGAAAATGCCATATCTTTCAAGGAAATTTTCCAATACAAATCATGCAAAATAATAACAAAAATATACATACATCTTACATAGGAAAAACCATGAAAATACTTTCATAAATATTAACACAACACATGAATTAACACACAATTGACACTTATATTTGATAAAAAGAACACCAATTGCATGTAGACCTTCCATGTTCCTCCCGACCTTAGACTGCACACTACTCATAACTCTCAGCAGTGAGTCACTCTCGAGATGGGGATATTCCACCTAGGTAAAGGATTCCTAACGAAGCTAAGGTATATTAGATAACAGAAAAATTAGTCACATGTTCCAACTCAAACTAATAGCCCAGAGTCTCTCATTCCCCACATTCATGTCCCACCCCAAGAAGTGTGGCCCTTCTCTGCTCAACATTCGTTCGACTTCCCCACTTCCTTTCTGCTCTTCAGCAACAGGATGGACATGAAGTCTGAGAGCCTTGTATCTGCAGTTTGGCACCTTGGGAAACTAATTCCCATCAATTCTCTCACCTGGAGAGAATGTTCATGGGCTTGACAACCCACCTCTTCAATCTCATCCCAATGCTCTCCCTGGTACATATAAAAGTACATCCATGGCCACATGAAAGTTCAGATGACAATAATCAGTTATGATGAGAATGATCCTAGCATGATGGATGAATGAGCTGAAGCCCCCAAAACTTATATGCATGTTCCCAACTTGGCACTTTTCATGTTGGAAACTACATGGGTTCCCTCACATGGTGATATGTTTCCTCATAGGGACTTAGGAAAAAAATGCATTATCCCCTACTTTTGTCTTTAACTTTACAAATATTGTTAAAATATTCCTTTTTGGATTAAGCCCCCTTAACTTAGCCCATTTTTCTAGACCCTTATCCCCCTTTTCCTATTCTAGTGGAGTTTATCCCCCCATATTCTTCTACATGTTTGGTCTACAACAATGATGTGTTTTCATTAAAAACTGAGTATGATTACATTTATAAAAATAGGCTCGTTGACCTTTCAGCTTCTGGCTCACCAACCTAATAACCACATAGGAACTATGGACTCAAAATACATATATACAAAGGCACTCTAACCTCCAAGAATCCTGGACCACCATCCTATATGTACAATTACATTATATTTAGAATGGATTTTAGCCTAGGGATATTACACACATGATGGGGATTCTCTTAGAATTCCATGATTTCTCTTTCCTGGCCTCCAATTGTTGCAAAGGGTGCAACAATTATTGAGTTTCCTTTTGTGCCCACAACAATACAATTCCCTACCACTAATAAATTTAGGTTTCTTAAGCACCAAACACACTGGGGAAGCCTAGGTAGGGAACACTTAGTTCCTAAACTCAAAACTGGGTGAGAGATAGACCCACATGGGCAACTAGCAATGCTCTCAAAATTTGAATTTTGTGCGAACTTTTGAATGGTTGATATAAGTTCCTTTGGGACACACCCTATTCCTATACTAGGAACTAGGTTAGAGATAGACCCCCATGGGCCATTGGTAGTAGTGAAAAACATAGGAGGAGGAGGGAAAAATCATCTTAATATTTATCGAATGTTGTGAAACAGGAACTATTTGCAATATTAGAATCTAATGATTAATTAAGGCCCATTAAAATTGGCAATAAGTCCAATGATCTTCCTAATTTAGGATTGAAAAGTTCTATCTAATACATGAAATTTAATTGAGTACAAAAAAGTGTTAGATGGTTTCCTTATTTGTTAAAGAAACAAAAGCTTCCATCTTTTGTGAGCAACAAGTCCATATTATTCAATGATGGTATTCTCTTCACCTCTCATAAAATGTCAATATGGCCTCAATGTTATAGTTAACGATGTGAATATTAGCCAACATAAAGCTAATCTAGTTTACAAATTTGTCTGGAAATGATAATAAATGGAAACAAAATTTGGAGGAAGAAAATATGTTATCATGGGAAAAAATCCAAATTGTTATCCAAAATACTTGTCTGGCTACACACATCAAAATGAAAAATAGTAGAGAAAATGTTAGGGATACTTACAGAAAATACAAATTCTAGCCATGCACAGAGGTATGCTTATTTCCAAGGCTTAATATAAGTAAATAACACGTGACATAGAAATTTCCCTAATTACAAGCCTATAAACTTTCAAACATACCAGCATTAGAATTGTATCAATCTATGGAGATAAAATGCATCATGTTCTTATTTACATAGAAACATACATGCCTCCAAAATTTGGAATGCACAAATGTAAGACATATCCTCTAGACAATTCCATTCTGTCGTTGAGACTACAAAATTGTAACAACTCTTAAAGTTTCAATGGTTCTATCAAAAAATAGTAGCATATTTCCCAGTAGTAAACCAAAGTACCACTATTCTCAATTCCATGTTCATATAAAACCATGAACTGCAACTTTGTTTATGTTAGTGTGTAAAATAAAAACTTTCACATGAAAATCTCAGGCTCGACAATGCTAGATTTGATCTCTTATGGTGCAACACCACCACACCATTATTGTATATCTCATCACTTATATGCATATCCTTGCCTAAGATAGCCATGTACTCTAGAGTATACCCTAGCCAACTATCCAATTGTTGAATGCCAACCATGATCCCTAAGACATATGCATGCTTTTTTATTATAATACCCCGCACAATTTCACAATTTGAGTCTTACCCTAGCATCAAATATAAAAGTGGACTTTGGTGATGATGTCATGGATATTCTAATCTTGTGCTCATTGCCAAAAAGTTGGAACAAATTTGTCATGGTTGTAAGTAACTCTATCTCTGGTTCAAAAACTTTAAAATTTGATGATGTTGTTGTTGTTATCCTTAGCGAGGAAATGCAACAAAAAAGCACAGGTGAGACATCAGGGAATGCGTTAAACATGAAGAACGGGGGAAGACAAAAGGATAGAGGAAAGGGCTCAGGGAACCATGAGAATTCTAGGAAGGGCAGATCCAAATATAGACTGGGAAAGATATAGTGCTGGAATTGTGGGAAGAAAGGACATATGAAGAAAGACTGTAGAGAGCCAAATAAATAAAGAGATGGATAGTAGGAGAAAAATTAGGAAGAAAATGTAACATGTGATGTGTTACAAGATGCTTTGATTCTTTATGTAGATAATATTTATGA
>CBVK0101730557.1:11120-22315 GCA_900067695.1 Picea abies | reverse complement strand
CTTTTATAAGGCAATTTTTTCTTCGGGGGATTCGCCCCCAAACCCTCGCTGGGGGCCCGCTTTCCCCCAGACCCCCCAGTTGGTGGATAGGTCCCCCGGACCCCTCAGAGAGGGTACCCCCCCTCTACACTCCCCCGCGTGGAAGAGTGTACATACTTCTAGGTTGTAAATACTTCATGGGGTATAAACATGGCTGAAAGCAAGGAGCTCTGAATCAGGAAGATAATCAGGCTCCACAACCAACAACCTGGTTATATTGTGTGGGGTTATACTGCGATTGCACATTGTTGTATTGCGGCTATGCATTGTTATACTATTGTTGCACATTGTTGTATGGTGGTGGTACCTAGTTGAACTAAGGTGCATCTTGTCCTGCCATCATTTCTTCTTTCACCCTATAAGTATCTGAAGTTATTTCTCTCATCATATCCATCATCCTACATTATTTATCATCATGACCCATTGATTTGAAAAAATTATAGTATGAACTTTTGGGTATTGTCTTATATTTCTGCATCTTTGGGAAATGATATGGATCATGCCTGTAATGATCCCAAGCCAATTTTTTGTTTAAAACAACTAAATACTACTGATGTGTTTATTAATTATTTGATATGCAGGTAGATGTTGACATTTTAGCCTTAGGGTTTGTTCCAGTAATATCGTTCATACAAGATCTACTCAATACATGCAAGATTACAACAATACTCAAGATATGGAAACACAAGCATAGATATGACCTTTATTATGAAAAAGCATGAACCTGATACAATATAGAGAATATCTGGAATGGTCCTCAGATGATTCCAATAGATAGATGATATGAGCTGCTACAAAATGCTCCTGACAATACAAAATAAGCCTCCAAAGGCTGGATACAATGTGAAGACCCAAGGTGCCAATAACAAGTGAACGCCCAACCCCCCTGGGTTGTTGGTACGTCCTGTTGGATGATAAGAGGCCAAAATTTTGACCCAACTAAAGGAGATATCCAAACCATTCCAAACTCCACCAGAATGTAGATCAGGGCCAAGGAAACTCCTCCCGGAAGTCTGAAGCTCAAATACTCAATCATCCTCCTCCAATGGTTGAAGCCCTAATACAACCTGCACCCTCCTGAAGACCTGAATAACTCAATAATTAGTTATGTATGAAGAACACCTCTAAAGCCTCTGAAAATCTTGGGAATGATAGATCAGGCTGTGATAAACCCTTGGGAGAAGGGTCGGGTTAAGATCCTAGGTAGAACTCCCTAGATATGAGAAATACTGAATGAAAAGACATCCTCCTTGCCTCAAGGTCGTCCCAATATGTAGCTGAAGATCTGATGGTAATAACTCTTCAAGAAAGCCTCCAAAATGTTGGTCAATGACCTGCAGACAAAACCCAAATGCCGAAATACCCCAAGGCTCTCCCAATTGGTTGGATCGAACTCTTCTTCAAGATATGGTGTGCCCCTGCTGGAAATCCCTGAACAATATAGCCCTGCTGCTCTCCTGAATTGATAGATGAATCTATGATGAGTGTAGAATGGTGTGGGTGGAGTATTTCATCCCTGAGACCAAGCTTGGAACAAGGTGAGTGGGTCTTTCACCACTGAGTTGTTCACAAGGGTTTGTAGCAGCAAAATCCTCAAACTATATGCTCAAGAGCATCCACAAGAAAATACCAAAATCCAGAATGCCTCATAGGTGCGCCCTATCCTTTCCTTTATACTTTTCTTCTATTTCTCTATTGAGTTATGTTAACCCTAGTTTTAACTCCTAACTTAACCTCCAGCGCTTCTATTTCTTCATTGAGTTATCTTTTAACTCTTTTTCACCTTTTTATCAAGTCAACATAAGAATATAACCTTATTTTGGTTGACCCTTCCCCTCAGTGTGAGACTATGGCCTAGTGGGGACACCTAGACCACTAAGTCTTCCAAACCTCTTCATCAAGAGGTGGGGGACATTATAGTCTCCCCTGCTTGGAATTTCTTATCCTCAAGCAATTCCAAACCTGTATCCCGTACCATATGTTCATTCTCCCACGTGGCGTCCTCAATGGGTAGATCTTTCCACCTGATCAAATACTCTTTGATGCTTCTCTTCCCAAGACTCTTCTATTGAACCTCCAGTATCTCTTCCGGAATCAACACAAGTTGTCCTTCTTCGTCCATGGGAGGTAGTGTCTCAATGGGAATGATGTGTTGGCCGATGGCCTTCTTCAGGTAGGATACATGGAAGACGTTGTGTATTCGGCTGCCCTGTGGGAGCTCCAACTAATAAGCTATGGCCCCTATCCTTCTTTTGATCCTATAGGGCCCAAAGAAGCGTGGTTGTAGCTTTTTTTCTCCGCTTATTTTAATAGAATCCCGTTTGTAGGGTTGTAGTCTTAGATAGACTAAGTCACCAACCTCAAAAGTACACTCCACTCTGTGCTTGTCTGCTTGGACCTTCTGTTGGTTTTGTTCTCTCTATAGATGATCCTTCAACTCTCTGAGGATGTTTTGGCTCTGTTGTACCCAATCCTGTACCATTGGTGCCCTGCTGTCCCCAAAGGCAATCTCCACAACGGAGATTGGATCATAGTTGTATAAGGATATGAATGGTTTCATGCCTATGGATACATGATGCGTAGTGTTGTATCAATATTCTCCCAAGTGCAACCATATGACCCACGCTTTATGTTACCCTACTACATAATTCCTGAGGTAGCCTTCCACCCATTTGTTGACTATTTCAGTCTGACCATCCGTCTGAGGGTGATAGTTGGTACTAGGGGTCAAGTTCATGCCAACTAATCTGAACAATTCCTACCAAAATGTACTCATGAACCTGCTTTACCTATCACTGACAATGGTCTTGGGTAGGCCGTGCAACCTGAAGACCTCTCTAAAAAATAGTTCAACCACCTGTGATGCGCTGAAGTCTGTGGCTATGGAGAAGAAGTGTGCAAACTTCATCAACTTGTCCACTACTACAAAATTGCAGTCCTTCCCCTGTGCTCTGGGCATGCCGGTGATGAAATCCATGGATATGGTTTCCCACTTGTGCTCTAGAATGGGTAAGGGTTGTAGTAGTCCTGTTGGGTGAGTGTGCTCATCCTTGTTCTCTTGCCATGTAGTGCACTCTTTGACATTCTTAATCACATCTTCCTTGAGGCCCTTCCATGAGAACCTCTCTCTCACCTGTCTTTATGTCTTACTAATCCCTTGGTGCCCTGCCACTAGTGAGTTATGACATGCATGTAATACCTTGGCCTTGAAAGCCGATCCCGGAACCAAGAAAATTTGGCCCTTATAATAGATGAGGTCCTTCACGATCCTGAAGTTATCCTCCTGTATCTGTCTGTCCAATAGATGACAAGTGAACTGATCCTTTGCATACTCCACCACCAAGTGGTCCTTCCAGTCAACTGACATACCTGTCATGGAGAAAATGGATGGCCTCTGAGATAATGCATCATCCACCGCGTTGTTCTTCCCTTTGACGAATTCAATGTCAAAGTCATAGGCCTATATTTTTCTTACCCATTTTTGTTGCCTTTCATTCAAGTCCTTCTGTTGTCTAGTGCATGTGTGATAGCCAACATTTCTTTGTCATAAATGTTGTAAAGCAGATCAAGACCCCTGAGTTTCTGACTTTCATAGGAAAGAGGGTGCCTATTATGCATCAGTACAACCCCTATACCTTCCCCTAAGGCATCACACTCCAAGGTGAAAGGCAGGCCGAAATCTGGAAGGGCTAGGACTGGGCATGTGCTCATCACCTTTTTCATTTTCTCCATCATAGCTTGAGCTTCTTCACTCCATTTGAAGACCCCATTTTTAGTCAAATTGGTTAAGGGTGCACACAGTTGATAAAACCCCTTGACAATTTTCCTGTAGTATGTGCACATGCCAAGGAATCCCCTTAACTCTATGAGTATCTTAGGATTAGGCCACTCCATAATGGATTTTATCTTCTCCTGATGTACTTGTACCCGCTTTGCTCCAATGATGTATCCCAAGTAGAGAACCTATGTCATCCCAAACTCACACTTGGATTCCTTAGCGTACAGTGACTGTTCCTCCATGATAGATAGGATTTGGTCCACATGTCGAAGGTGTTCCTCCCATGTCTTGTTGTAAATGAGCAAGTCATCAAAAAATACTAACAAGTGTTTCCTTAGCTGTTTGTTGAACACATGGTTCATGCAAGATTGAAACGTGGCTGGGGAATTGGTTAACCTGAAGGGCATCACCAAGAACTCATAATGGTCGTAATGACACCTAAAATTTGTTTTGGAGATATCCTCCTCCCTCATCTTGATTTGATGGTAGCCAGAACGAAGGTCAATCTTTGTGAAGTAGAGATCTCCATGCAGTTCGTCTAGCAACTCATCAATCCTGGGTATAGGGTACCTATTTTTTATAGTCTTTTTAGTCAAGTCCTGGAAGTCAATGCATATTTGCATAGTCCCATCTTTCTTCTTGACCTAGACTACTGAAGCAGCAAAAGGGCTAGAGCTTGGCCTAATGTGTCCCATGTATAGAAGCTCCTTGATGGCCTTCTCTATCTCATCTTTATACTTCCTTGGATGCCTATATGGTGTGGTGATGACTGGTTTAGCCCCTGCCTCTAGTTCAATGATGTGCTCAAACCCCCTGTCTGGTGGCACACCTAGAGGAATCATCCCAAACACCTTGTGGTGCCTGTCAAGGATTTCTTTGATCTCTAGGGTATAGTGCACCTTACCCTTCTCATCCACACGTGCTGAAATCCTACATTCAACTGCATACACAATGTCATGTCTCCTGAAGATGGCTTCCATCCTCTTGGCTATAACTACCCTAGAAGAGTTACCTGTCATGCCTATGAGCACTACCTTTCGTCCACCCTCCTCTGTAAAATACATCTCCATGGTTGTTTAGTTGGTGGTGATAGGCCGTAATGTGTTGAGCCACTGAACTCCTAGGATGATTTTAGTGTCTGAAAGGTCCATCACATAGACATCTTGTCTTAGCTCATGCCTTCCCAAGGTGAGCTTCATACCTGGAATGTACCTGTCACAAGGCATAGTGCTACCACCTGCCACCTCTACCTTGAACCCTTCAAATTCTAGTGTGGGTATATGTCTCCTCTTCAACAATGCTGAGTCAATGAATATGTGAGAGGCTCCCCCATCAATCAATACTGATACTTTATGTCCCTGGAAGCCCCCCTCATTTTGAAGGGGTTGAATTTGGGCACCCCACTGATAGATGCCAAGGTGGATTTCCCCCCAGCCATACTATCTTGTTCTGGGACCTCTTCTTCTGTTGCCTCTGTGGTTTCGGCCTATATGTTATGTATTTGACCATAATCTTCCTCCTCCTCATTATCTAAAGTCACCTCTGTGTATTGTACCTAGCCACGACCCATGCACTTGTGTAAGGGGTTCCATGGTTCTTTGCACGTGAAGTCGAGTTTCTTCCTCCTCAGTTCCCTCCTAGTGTTGTCATCTATTCTTCCATGGCCCCTGTCAAACCCCCTTGGGTCACGTCCTCCCAGGTTCACAGGAGGTATTTGATCTCTTCCTCCGGTGTTAAGAGGTGGTCTAGGGATAAATTTTGGTTTGGCAGCTGGTCATAGGTCCCTTTTCCTCCAAATAGAATCATGTAGATTAGTAGGCTTGAAATCCTTCACCCAAACCTTCAAGGGTTCCATCAACCCTTCAGTAAACAACATCATAAGTTTGGTTGATGAGATGTCTTGCACCATGAATGCTAGCCTCTGAAATTATTCAATGTATACCTCTGGTGCCCCTGTCTATCTGAGTTGTGTGAGCTCCCTGAAATGCAACTCTGGATCCCCCTGATCAAAATGGTCAATGAGCCTCTAAGTGAAATCTGTGTATGCCATGATCTGACTGTGGCCTAGTGTGGTCAATCCATGGTACCACCATTCATGATCTTTTCAATCCAAGTACATGGTGACAAACTTGATGGCTTCCATCTCTCTCATGGGGTTAAGTTGTAGATAAGTATCTAGCTTTTGTACCCACGCCTGTGCTATCATCTTCGTCGTACCATCAAAGTATGGGATCTCTATCTTCCCTGCCCTTCGTTCAAAATCATAATTGCTTCTGTGGTTCAGCCTGGGTTTGTTTCTAAACTTCAGTTGGCAGTATTGATCCAAGGACATCTGTCTCTAAATCACCAAGTCTAGCTCATGGTACTCCCTGGTACACTGAGCCATCTGCTCAACAAAATCATCCACTTGTTCCTTTTGTGCCTGTCCATATGAGAACGTGGGTAAGTATGGTCTAGGGGTAGCCCTGCTAGCCATTTTCCCATGTGGGGTGCCTCCTCCATGGCTCTCTTTGGACTGGTGATAGGGAATATGCTCAAAGTTATGTCTGGGAGCCTTTTCTGGATTATACCTGTTTCCACCCTATGAACCACCAGTCTCTCTGTTTTCATATATCTCTAGACCTTTCCCCTTATGAGTCATCTGTAGCAATAGATCAACTATCCTAGTCTGGTTCTCATTCACCTTGCTCGGGTTATCATCTACCTTTTTCAAGGTCTCAGTAATTTTGGCTTGTCCTTTATGGGTTATGTCATAGTTCTCCTATAGGTGGATGACCATTTTACTTTCTGTTTGGTTTATGGATTTATTGAATTCTCTTGCCAAGTAAGACAAGCCTCGGGGTTCACCTTCCTCACCTGAACCCTCCATTTCGGCATCTGTTTCACTTGCATGTTTCTTCTTTCTTCCCATGTAGATACCACTATACCTATGCATGCATTAATCCTTACAGGATGAGAGGATCGGAGCTCTGATACCACTATAATGATCCCAAGCCAATTTTTTTCTTGAAACCACTAACTACTACTGATGTGTTTATTAATTATTTGATATGTAGGTAGTTGTTGACATTTTAGACTTAGGGTTTTTTCCAGTTATATAGTTCATACAAGATCTACTCAATACATGCAAGATCACAAAAATACTCAATATATGGAAACACAAGCATAGATCTGACCTTTATTATGAAAAAGCATGAACCTGATACAATATAGAGCAGATCTGGAATGGTCCTCAGATGACTCCAATAGATAGATGATATGAGCTGCTACAAAATGCTCCCTAAAATACAAAATAAGCCTCCAAAGGTTGAATACAATGTGAAGACCCAAGGTGCCAATAAAAAGTGAACGCCCAACCCCCCTGGGTTGTTGGTACGTCCTGCTGGATGATAAGAGGCCAATATTTCGGCCTAACTGAAAGAGATGTCAAAACCATGCCAAACTCCACCAGAATGTAGATCGGGGCCAAGGAAACCCCTCCCAGAAGTCTAAAGCTCAAATACTCAATCCTCCTCCTCCAATGGCTAAAACCCTAATACAACCTGTTCCCTCCTGAAGCCTTGAATAGCTTAATAATTCATTATGTATGAAGAACACCTCCAAAACCTCTAAAACTCTCAAGAATGATAGATTGGGCTGTGATAAACCCTTAGGAGAAGTTTCAGGTTTAGATCCTAGGTAGAACTCCCTAGATCTAAGAAATACTGAATCACAAGATGTCCTCCTTGCCTCAAGGCTGTTCCAATCTATAGATGAAGATTTGATGGTAATAACTCTTCAAGAAAGCCTCCAAATGTTGTCCAAGGACCTATAGACAAAACCCAAATGTCAAAATACCCCAAGGATCTCCCAATTGGCTGGATCAAACTCTTCTTCAAGATATGGTGTGCCCCTGCTGGAAATGCCTAAACAGTACGGCCCTGCTGCTCTCCTAAATCGATAGATGAATCTATGATGAGTGTAGAATGGTGTGGGTGGATTATTTCATCCCTGAGACCAAGCTTGGAAGAAGTTGAGTGGTTCTTTCACCCCTGAGTTTCTCACAAGGTTTTGTAGCAGCAAAACCCTCAAAATGTATGCTCAAGAGCATCCACAAGAAAATACCAAAATCCAGAATGCCTCATAGGTACGCCCCAACCTTTCCTTTATAATTTTCTTCTATTTCTCTGTTGATTTAGGTTAACCCTAGGGTTATCTCCTAACTTAACCTTCAGTTCTTCTATTTCTTCATTGAGTTATCTTTTAACTCTTTTTCACCTTCTTATCAAGTCAACCTAAGAATATAACCTTAGTTTGGTTAACCCTTCCCCTCAGTGTGAGACTATGGTCTAGTGGGGACACCTTGACCACTAAGTTTTCCAAACCTCTTCATCAAGAGGTGGGGGACATTAAAATGCCCATGTGTATTACAAATCTCACACCATGGTCCTCCTGTTGGAAAAGGGTTTGGTAATATTGTTGCCATATACTGTGTGAAATGTTCACATTCGTTCTTATGGTGTCCTTCTATAATGCATGTGGTACACCAAACAACTTCTATTTTCTATTTTCCCTTATTCTGGTTAAGTTGAGATGTTATGTTCTTCATATCCTTCTTCAGCTCCTCTATTGTTGGATCTATCTTATATTACTAGTTCTCTTCTAGTTGTAAGGCTTCTTGCAGAGCCTCTTCCTGAGTTTGGAACTTCTGTTGTCTTAATGGGTATTTCAAGTGTGGCAATAGTGAGTTCACAAATAAGTGCCTATGTTGCATGTCAGTAATTGCATACTTCAACTTACCTTTGAAACGTTTAAATATCTGATCAATCTCCCAAACAGACTCACTTGTTTTTTTCCTTATTTCATTCATATACTGGTCCTCTGAGCCAGGATTTTGAAATTTGTTTATCAGTGGTTTTATCACGTCTACAGTAGTCCTTGTTACTCATAGTGGATTGTTTACATCTAGGCTCATGTACCATTCCAGTGTGTGGTCTCTTAGCGTGATAACTAACTGTGCAAGTTTTTTATCCACATATGTGATATTATTTTCTTCCTAGATCTTCTCACAGTTGAATAAGTGTTTTTCAGGTTCCTCTGATGCCTCTCCCTAAATTCTGGTAATTTGAACGTGGGATCATGTCCTACCATTTTGAACTATGTTGAACTACTACCTTCGCACAATGTAGATAATTGACTGTTACTTCTTGAAATGGCTCCCCTAGTTGATGCTTCTTGATTGGATCCATTTCATGTTGTTCTTCTTCCACTAAAATCTAGTTTTCTAAATGTCAGTGTTCTTTCTAGTGTATTAGTCGCACATGGGGTTGTAGGTTCCACACTAACGGTGATCTGGATTGGAGTTATTTCTTCTATCCCTACCCTTGGACCTCTCATTTTCCTTTCATATGTTGCGTGCATGATTTCCTCAATCTTCTCCACACCCTAGATATCCTCTACCTCTTCTTCATCACTTTCCATGCCCTCTTTTTCGGCTATGGCTCTCTTCTTGTTATTCATCTTATATTGGTAGGGTGATCCACTGCGCGTTTTTCCACATTCTGCCATTATATTCTTTATCTTTTCTTCCTCCATCATGATTGGGTCCATGGCCTCCTTATTATTTTTCTTATCCATATCTTCCTCCATTTTTTTGCCTCTTGTTAGTGCTTCCCCCCTTTCCCCATGCACGCAAGGAAGTTTAGTTGTTTGATTCCATGGTCATCACATAGTTGTTATACAATAAAATATTGATTGAAGTATACAACGATCTGATGTACCTACCTCTGGGTCCTTTTATAAAATCCTTCTCTGTTGTGGTGTAAGACTTCATAGTATCTACTACAAATTCAGTGATAAACCCTGCAACAATATTGTCTAACCATAAAACTATGGCACGCGTAAATTTGTTATTAACTTGTTGTAACTTAGTGATCTCCACCAGATTCCACTCCATTTGTCTGATTCGATTTGTTGGGTGGTTTTATTTTAACCTCAATAACCACTCCTGCAAAAAATTCCACTCCTTTTGCACAAACTCAAGTTCCTTTTTGTTCAACCATATTTCGATCTCCACCTTCATTGAATTCCATGGCTTGGACATTCCCTTCTATACCTTCATTCTCTACGTGTATCTTCTATGGATCTCGTCGACTCAATCATATGCAGTTCCAACCGAAAATAAAACCATTTGTTGGTTATATATTTATTTTACTTCTTGGTCTGACCCAGGCTCGGATCTCAACAGGTTTCCAACAAAACCCTCTAAAACTATCGACCCTCGTAGTAAACCAAAACTCAATGCTATGCACAGAGTGCACCGCCCAGTCTCACCCAATAATCAGGTGTTTGTAGTCTAGGAATGAGTGGGGATCTATGGGGTGGTTCTTCCTTCTTCATGCATTCATCTTACTAATGATTTAATTAATTCTAAGATTCATTCATCTTTTTCCTTATGCATGCATGCTAATACATATATATTAGACATTCATTCATAAACTAATCATTGACATAAAGTAAACATTTAAGAAACATCACATAGAACACAAGTTTTACCGTGGTTCACCCCCTCCTGGACTACATCCACAAAGATTTGGCTTCTCTTCTCTTTCATTTAGTCTTTTGCAAAATCTGGTGTTGCGTGCATTACATCTCCAATCATACAATCATGATGAGGTAAAGGAGCCTATATGAGGTGAACTATATCACACTAGGCTCCTCAACGTCTGATCTAACCCTCAAACTAGCTTACTTGAATCTTCTACGTCCTTATTACAATAATAACCGTCATCAACTCATCAATACTAACTGAACTCAACCAAACCCTTTTCGAACCCTTAACCTAGACCTCCTAGGTATTTATTTATACTACTCTAATGGCTTATAGTCATTACAACCTTTGTCAGAAAACCTAACCCTATCATGGTTAGGCTTGCCTTCTTTCTTGCCATGTTTCTTCTCCTCTTGCATGCTACTTTTCCTTTTGCATATTTCTTTTCCTCTCATCTGTTCTTCTCCAAAAATAGGCATGCGCCCAAAATAGCCTTTCTTCTCAAAATAGGCCTGCGCTCAACACCTACACAGGAGACCTAGCTAAAGAAAATACAAACAAATCTTATCAAGAAAAGGAAGAGAGATTCAATATGGAAGAATGAGAAAATATATTCAAACTACTCCAATCAGTTGATCAATGATTGAATGATGCAATGAATGAGTGATATACAATCATATAGGAAAGAACATTCCATAATTAATAAAAGTGAAAAAAGAGTGAGATTTTATTAGGAATGCATGAATGCATAATAATGTTGGTTTAAAAATAGAAATCCTAAAATAGTACTAGCTCTACTTAACTACCATTGAACTAGTGAGTCAAAAATAGAAATATCTCCAACACCCC
>CBVK0101730557.1:0-11113 GCA_900067695.1 Picea abies | reverse complement strand
CCCCCCCCAAACATCAATATGGATTAATAAAAATGATTCCCAACAACTCGGCCATATTAGGTACTCATGTACAATGCAACTAATGAACATTGAATAAAAAATGAGGAAAGAGCGAAAACCATGTGGGAACAAAACCCCCCCTCAAAAGACAATGGATCAAAAAAATAAAAGGAATTTGCTAGGAAATTATGTTCTTCACTCCAAGAAGATCCCGCAAAGTATGAAACTTTAGTAGTGAAGGTATTGGTGAAGAAGTTAGTATTCTATTCATAGGAAGGATAGAACTGCAGCTCAATGATCATGTCATGTACTAGATCTCTGATAAAATGCATGTGGACCTCATACTATTGCATTATATCTCTGCAAAATATCAGTGTTCTCTGATTGTCACACCGTATGACAGTTGGATAGTGAAACTCGATACCAAGCTCAGTAAGGAAGTGTTGAAGCCAAAGTGCCAGAATGACACAGTTGACTACTCTTATGTATCCGTCCTCTGTGGAAGATAAGCTATGGTTGATTGCTTCTTACTTGATCAACAAATAGGGCCTAACCCCAAAATGAGAGTGTACTCGGAAGTGTACTTGTGATTTGTGTCATCACTAGCCCAATCTGAATCTATGAAGCCTATGAGATCTAATGCACAACCAACTCCATAGTGAATCCCATAACTCATGGTGCCCTAAACATATATCAGAATGTGCTTGGAAGCTTTCTAGTGAAAATCATGGGGCTCATGCATGTATCTGAAAACTGATCCTAATGCATAGGAGATATCTGGATGGGTGTGGGTGAGATAAATAATAATCCCCACCAATTATTGATACAAAGTGGTGTCCACTAATGGTGTATCCCAGCCATCCTCGATACTAATAGATAAAAAGGGTGTATATGCAAACTTATAGTCTATCATATTGAATCTATATAGAAGACCCCTAGCATGCGTATCTTGAGAAAGTTTGATGCCAGAAATATACTTACTAATCTCAATACCAAGAAGCAAATGAAGTGGACCCATGTCCATCATAGAGAACATGCCGTGCAAAATATATCTGACCACAACAATGGTTGAAGCAAAGATACCAGTGATCAAAATATCATCAACACAAAGTACTAAAATCATCAAAGAGTCAGTATTCCTCAACATGTGAAAATTTCAATCATATTTGAATCTAACAAAATCATGTGAAAGAATATAAGAATCCATCTTTTCATACCATTCTCTAGGTGCCTACTTGAAGCCATAGAGTGACTTCTTCAATCTGCATACTAAAGATGAGTTTTGAATGAACCCTGATGATTGGTCCATGTAGATCTCCTCTGAAAGATCACTGTGAAAAAAATAATTCTTCACATCCATCTAGTGAACTTCCCATCCTTTGGATGTTGTAATGGCTATAAGCAAGCAAATGGAGTCCATATTTTTTATAGGAGAAAAGGTCTCATCATAATCTATCCCATGAATCAGTTGAAATCCTTTTGCAAATAATATTGTCTTATACCTTCTCACTTGACCATCTACTGCTCTCTTGGTCTTATAGACCCATTAACATCTGACAAGTTTCCTCATTGGTGGAAGTGGAACCAGATCCCAATTTTGACTCTCTAGGAGTGAGTCATACTCCTCCCACATGGTTCTTCCCATAATGTATTTCCCATAGCCTCACTGTATATCTATGAATCATAATGTTGAACCATATAGAAATGCATGGGAATCGTTGGTTCAAAAGTTGAAATTACATGAGAAGGATCCTCATGTTGAGATCGAGTCCTCCTCGAATAAAATGGATTCCCTACAAGGTCGCATGTTTCCTGAAGTGTGGATTTTTCCCACTTAGGCATTTGTTTAAGCTTCACCACTATCTCCTCATCTAGTTGCACTACTTGCTCAACTCTGTGTACAGAATCCTCTGAATCCGAGTCTCAATATGTAGATATGAGTGTATGGAATCATCATCTATGATGTCTAGAACCGATGGAATCACAAGAGTATATACATGTTGCACTGGTGGTGCATGCAAAGGATTCTCCTCAAACTGAACACTGCGCTCAATGATAAGTCGGTCTGTAGAGGGATCAATCAACCTGTACCCCTTCACATCATCTAGATATCCCACAAATATGTAAGGTGTGGTATGATGATCTAATGCTTTCCTCTTTTCAGAAGGAATATGGGCCCATGTGTGAGATTTAAAGATGCATAAGTGTGTGACATATGGTTTGTCACTTATCCAAGCCTCAAAAGGTGTCATGTACTCAACATATATATGAGGAGATATGTTATGTATGTAAGAAACACAATTAAGTTCCTCAACCCAAAGATTGGAAGGAAGATACCTTACATGCAAAATTCAACTGGTCATCTCTTTGAGAGATTTGTTCTTCCTTTTAGCAACTCCATTATGTTGTGGAGTGTATGGAACTGTATGCTACGACTAGATACTAGCCTCATGAAAATTATTTTGAACATATTTGTTGATATACTCCCCCTCATTGCATGTACAAAGGATATTGATCTTATTACTAGTCTGTGTCTCTACTATAGCTTTGAAGTCTTTAAGATGCTCAAAAAATTCATACTTTTTGCTGAGAAAATACACCCAAGTATAGCATGAGTAATCATTAATAAATGTGAGGAAACACCTTGCTTTGCTAATGGATGGATGTGGAAATGGACCCATGAGATCACTGTGAAAAATCTCTAAGGAAGAGGAGGCTCTCCTTGCCATCCCCCTTTCAAAGTTCTCTTCAGGATGCTTGCAAAGAATGCATCCTTCACAAACCCCTTAAGAAAAGTGAATGTCTAACAAGCCTTTGACCATTCCCTTCTTGGAAAATCGCCGCATGTACCTAAAGTTTAAAT
Source organism: Picea abies (assembly GCA_900067695.1). Taxonomy (NCBI): domain Eukaryota; kingdom Viridiplantae; phylum Streptophyta; class Pinopsida; order Pinales; family Pinaceae; genus Picea; species Picea abies. The sequence continues at coordinate 8,250 of CBVK0101730557.1, read as the reverse complement.
GACCAAATCTCTCATGCCATACTCTGATTATCATCAACATGTGTAAGTAGTAAAGAGGAGTCATGGTCAAAAAACTTAGTGAATTTAGACAACATTTATTTGTGATCTACCTCACCAATTGAATAATGGAATATTCATGCATGTCAAGTATAAAAATTGAATATGATGTAAATTCAACCTTTTTCCCTATCTAGGTGATCTGATAAACTGAGAGAAGATTCATAGAAATATTTGGAACATGTTAAACATTCTCAAAACTTCCATTAGGGAGTTCCACTCTTCCATCTCCTACTATTTCTACTAGAGTATCATCCCCCATGAGAATAGGGGGTCTTGATCATGAACTCAAAGAAGTAAAAACTTCCTCTTTGGCTGCCATATGATGTGATGTGCCAGAATCTATAATCCATGAATCAGATGAGGAATTAATTGCAACTAGAGCATCATGATTACCTTTCTTAGGAGAAAGATCTTCTTCCTTCTTCTTGGATCCTCTAGGAATGTTCCAAGGTTGTTATTTTGAAGTACATGTTATCGCACAATCTGTACTTGCCCAAAGCCTAACACAGAGGTAGTCCTATCATTGTCACCCAAATATGATACATATTTCTATTTAGGAGGAAAAGAAACTTACTCCAAGGGAGACATCTCAAGACCTATTTGGTTGATGAAGGGTAAAAAGACCAGGTAAAACCCACCCCTCTCTCTAGGTCACACAAGGAAAGAAATCACTTGGTAAAGTTAAAGGGGGGAAAGGAAAAGTAAGTGAATGGTACCTTCCCTTTCCCAATGAAACAACAAATGTTAGCAGCAATCAATGATATCAATGTTTCAAATTAGTGACTTCAATATAATAATATGCTACTTAAACACTTGAAAGATAAAATTTATAGCTACAGTAATATATCCAGAAATTGCAAGGTATGATGACAAAATGATATAAATACTTTGCAATTGGATAATACTTTGTCACTCACAATTTCAATATTTAGAACAATTCAATAAGTGACTTCAATAGGCTATCAAAACACTTGCAACAACGGTAAAATGATACTTATGACAACAACAAAACCACTTCAGAAAGTACTTAAATTAGGCAATTTAAACAAACACTTTAGCATGCAATGATAATAGTTTTCCTAGTACGAGTGTTGGGTGGTTTTATAGATAGTTTGAGGGTTTTTAAGGGGCTGCAATGATGGATGTAACAATATTTACAACATCATCAACAACCTCAATCAACTTCAGAAATTTGCACTTAGAACACTAACAAAAGGAAGACTAGAGCCTTGGGATGATAGCACCTAGGCAAATGCAAATTTATGGGTTAGTTTTAGGGGTTATTATGCTGATTAAGGATACTAAATAAGCATTGTAACAAAAATTATAGCAGCGGTAATATGGTTGTTAGTGTTAGTGAAAGTTTCAAGAAGATATGTTGAAATTTTGTTTGGTCTCATTCATTCACAAGAGTGTAAAAATCAATGCCTTTAGGGCTTATGGAGTCAATAATAGTAACAATATCACTTGGGAAATAAAATAATGATAATGCTTAGGTAAGGGAAGAAATAAATGCAAGAGGTTTTGGCACTTCAAGGCCTCAAGAATTTGCCCTTTTTTAAGGAATTTTTGCTAGAGAGTAGGCACTTCTAGGCCCTAGCGTACCTTCATTCCTTAGCTTTCGAAAGACAATTTAATTTGTGACAAGAATGAAATTACTAGAGAGATAGAACTTTAGGGCTCTAATAATCACTCCCAAGAAATGTATAATTGGCAAGATCAATCTAGTAGAATAGTTATAGAGAGAAAGAAGCATTTGTTGTTTCTCCCCTAGGGTTTAAACAAGAAATTTCATAATCTTAGACATGAAACAAGTAAATTTTACCATAAACATCCATAGCATGAATACAAATGCATATTTTCCACTTACTTCACCAATAATAATCAAGTCAAACCCTATTTGAATACCATTCCACCATGAAAAATGCCAAAATACACCACCATAAAGATCTCACAAGAGATGTGGACTAGTTATTTCACCCAATAACCCTTAAAGAGGGAGAAAATTTCAGACCACCACTTGTGTATGATGAGTTATGATGTAAAAATGAAATTAGATATCCATATTTATATGGGAAATCCTAGCTAATTAATCCAACATTTGTGTATTTTCATAAAACATAGCCTACATGTCAATTTGCTCTTAAAATTCAAAATTAAATAATTTTTCAACATTAAAACCCTAAAGAGAGTGATGTCATCCTTCCTAGGTTGACATTATGCCTCCTCCATGAGACATTGAGGTCATATAGAAAAACATTGGGCCTCCAAAAGCCCTCCTCCATGCCACACATGCCAAAACTAAAACCCAACATCTCTCAATGTCAAACCCTAGCTTTGGGTGATGTCATGGGGCTACAAGGGTGACATCCAAGGTCTCCAAAGCCAACGTCCAAGTGGGGAAGGGTGGCCTCTCATTATTTAGGCCTGTCAGGGTGCCTCCAAAGGAAACATCCTCTTCCTTCAATGTGCAAGCCTTCAATCTCTTCTTACCCCCTGGTTGGGGTTCCAACCTCCATCTATGGGCTTTGAGCCCTCATGAAGGTCCGAGCAAATCATTCCCTCATGTGTACCTTTCCACCAGGAAAGGTACTCCAGAAAAACAAAGTACATCCTCCATGGGTTCATAAGTCACAAGTATCATAGCATGTAAATCACATCTAATAATTAAATTACCCGAACATGTGCATCAAACCCCCATTGACCCCAAACAAATGCTCAACAACGTTATGCAATTTGACAAATTAGGTTTTGAGAGGGTCTTAGGGTGTCCTATTGGGCTAATACCCCTTAAATTTTGGGTATTTCCCAGGTGGAATCTAGTCCAATTCATGTACGTGTATGAGGTGACATGGGACAAATATTTTGGCATGGGGTGCATGTGATAATAGGGAAATGTAGAGTCTTACAAGTGGGTGCCTTTGTGGAAGGTGAGTTGCACCTTGTCATGGATGTAATTGTTTCCTAGCCCATTCATTGCATTTTATTCTTAGCTCTATTTATTTTGATTTTTTTCTCTTGTGCTTCAAGGGAATAGTTGAGGGCCATTGTCTTAGTTTGATGACCAGAGGTGATAGCGTTATCCACAAACATTTCATAGAAATGAGAAGGTTGTCTCATAATGAGACCCCCTTTCTCTTGGCTATGCCACCAAAATCCACTACCCTGGTTTGGTGACCAGATAGGTGGTAATGTCATACTGCTACATGTCCATGGTCATAATAGGTTGGCTTGTGATGAGACATCCTATCCATCAACTAGTACCTTGAGTGTTTATGTTATTGTGGGCCCCCTTTTCTTACTGAGAATATTTTCACTTCTTTCTCAGGAATCCCTAGGCAAATCATCTCAAAGGTTTCAAAATTGCCTTTTAACACTTTCTAGCTACTTTTACCCTCTGTGCATTTATCCCCTTCTTCCCATGAGGTAAGTTACAACCCTTCCTAGTGTATCCAATCCCAATGCCCAAACAAGGATATGGGAGATAGAAGGAATACATATGTAAAGTGGTAAGTATGGAAGGAACAGACGATGACTTTTCACAGATCCACCTAGTAGCAACCCATCCTAAAGGGAAATAAACTTACTAGGGAACCATGTCTCCCTTCTAGGTATGAATGAGGAAAATAGCATAATTTATAAGAAAATTTAATGAAATGAAGAAGTATTAATTACAACATGTTCAAGTGCTTCAAAAATCATAATGATACATACCATGATACCCAGACTCGTTACCTCATGGAGCAAGACTCATTACTACTTCAGGACTAGGCTGGTGTGATGGATACTACTACTGGTGATATGTGGACTTCACTAAAGAAAAGAGGGGCCATGCTTAAGTCATTTCTCTCCCGGTAATCTATGTCTAGGACCTGTGGACCTTGAGACGCGATCTCCTTAGTTATCCCTAGACTATGGGATAATAGTACCTCTGCCATAAGATCATTTTTCTTCTTCATGCATGTAGATTCATCATGATTTGGTTTATTGCAATAAGTGAACTGATTTCCCTTCATATTCTTCTTCTTCTCTTTGGAATTTGAAGAGTCTTTGGAACCTGAAGAATCCTTGAAGGGTTTGGAATATTCCTCCTTTTCTTTTTGTTTCTCCTTTCCTTTATGTTTGGATTTTTTATTGGATGACATTTTTCCATCCTGCATGGTGAGTGCATGTTCTTTGGGTTCCTTAATTAGACCCATGATATGGATTTAGGAGAGGAATGAAATGAAACCATAGATTCGTAACATTAACATAGAGACACAATGAACAATAAAAGAGATACATTAAAACTTGACTTCTATTAAATAATAAATATGTTGAAATTGTAAAATGCAAACTGAAAACAAGTTTGCTAGAATGGTGGCATCTTATCTCTAAGAAGAGATGTGACAACTACTCTCATTCACAAGAATATGAGCGTTAAAATGAGGCTCCAAAGGAATTTTTAAAATAAACAAAACACGAAACCCTAACCCCAAAAGATGAAAATCCAACAGTTTTGTGGACCCTGTTTTGGGTAGTTTGGTGTATCAACTTCCCGGAGGTGTAACTTTGGCTTACAATATTTGTTTGGGGTGCATGATAGCTCGTTGGAAATGTATCTACAAGGAGATTCATTTTGAAGGCTCAATAAAATCCTATGTATATCATTGAGGTTCCTGATCATGAAAAAACATCATTTAGGCCCTCAAAATGGCCCCGAAAGTTTAGGAACCGAAAAACTGCTAAAAATAGTAAATTGCAGAAGATAGTTTTGAACCGGTTAGGATAGGTAGTTGGCCACCGATATCCACCTGGATAAATCCTCCCTCCTTAGGAATTAATAGTCACCATTGTGTTGAGTTCCCGGGGGAGAGGAGGAAGCATTTGTTGAATCTGAACCTTGATGAGTTGTTTGCCTTGCTAGAGAAGTTTCACTACTTGGTTTATGGAAGGTTTGGACCTTTTTAACTAGTCGAGATACTTGAGATGATTGTGCACATAAGGAATATTTGCACTTTTTTTCAATATTTTCAACCTATTTATGTTGGATAGAAGGTTCTTGGACTGAGTATGCAGTGGTTGTAGTGTCCTTTTGTTCACCTTTTGAATAGATTATGAAGAAGCTGGATTTTGTAGTATAAGATACTACCTTGAGACATTGTTTAGGTGTGACAGTAGTCGAGAATACCTCTAGTATCCTATAGAGATGACCCTCAGAGTTACAATGACACTACGGGGTCAAGACTCATAAATAGCATGGCACTTCCACATATATAGTTGGCCAAAAAGAACACCACATAAATCCAATAGGGAAACATCACATAATACCTCATCCATGAAGGGATTCATTCCATATGAAAATCATAACTGTTGGCCAACACGAAGATCTAGTCCCTGGAGAAGACACCCAATGTTGTATGGTTGCGGGTGTGGTGTTTTCGAATATCCCAACTATTTGACGATGTCTGTTGAGATGAGACTCTTCTGGCTTCCTCTATCAACAATAAAATGTAGTGGGGTCCCCTTCACCCACATCTGTGAATGAAAAAGGACCTCCCCCTCTTCAATATATGTTGTTTCTTATAGTTGAATTGTTGTGGTCATGAAAGTAGTAGTGGGGTCTGCGTTGATGATTTGTCTTTTACCAGTATTTTCTGAATCAGATTCCAAATTAGGGTTCAACTCGTCTTTGATATCGGCCACCAATGATTATTTTGAGCGATATTCATCGGTGTTGTGCCAGGGGATTTTTTGGAAATCGTACCATTTTTTAGTGTCCTTCGTCTTTCCATTACCCTTCTTTTCCTGTGGCTTGGACTGGTTTTTTGAAGACTAGTTGTTAGGGTCATCTTTACCATACTTTTATTGTTGTGTATTTTCAGACCTGAACTCCTTCTTGTTTTGGTGCTTAAATTTCTTCTCAATTTTAACAACATATCGACAAGAAACACACAGTGATAAGATGTCTAGAAAATCCATTTTAGTTTGGATGCATTTGTGTAGAGCCCCACGGTAAAACCAAATTCCGCTCGGAGTCTTCGATACCCAGCTTGGTGTGTAAGGTATGGAAAGTATTGGTGAACTCTGGCACTATTTGGTCCCTCTCTTGACGCAGTGTGGTGCATCTCATGTATTGGTAGTTATAGTTACCAATAGGGTAATATTGTTCCTTGACAACATCCACAAAAAATCCCAAGTGGGCTCGACCCCATATATTCCATACTCCTTTGTGGAAATTTTCTCCCAGTAAGTTTCCCACCAATGTTTTACATGGGGGAGATCCTTAAGGAGTGCGAAGGTGATCTTTTCCCTGTCGAAACAATTGTGAACATAGAAGTAACCTTCTAGCAGATTTAACCATTTTTCTAGGGAATCTGCATCTATCTGACCTTCAAATAAAGGAATATAAAAATTAACTTGTAACTTCAAAGGAGAGGTGCTTCTAGAGTGGTCACTTGATGAAGACATTCCTTTTGTTATCAGCAGGCGTTGAAGGATGTGGGAAAAATTCTCCATCATTTTGTCGCTTTGTCGTGTGAGAGCTTGCTCAAGAAATAAATTAATAGAATCTTTTGCTCTGTCGCTTTTATTTTCTTCCACCATGGAGGGTTTCTTTGGTATGCAAGAGAGATTGTCCTCAAGAGAGACAATATCGAGACCCAACTTGCTTGATCTAAAAATGAAGAAGACTTGTATTCTTGAAAATATTTGCAAGATTTAATTCATGTGTTAAAATGCAAATGGATCAACTTTGCAACACACTTTTATCGAAATTACTCATCAAATATGCATATAAACAATAGCAATAAACAGTGAACACAAAATACATAACACAACAAATGATAAAGGAGTTCACCCCTCTCTTGGGATACATCTCCTGGTCCATCTTCCAATGGATCATTTGTATTAATTGCTCAAAGTGCTCAAAAATGTACTTCACAATGCTCAAAATGCCAAATAGATGGCTTCAATGGCTCCATAACATCCAAATACCCCTAGTTGGGATTTTTCGGCACCTCGTTTGGCCAAAAATTGAAGAATATAGGCTTCCTGGAAGTCCCCCTTCAAGCTTGTTGTCTCTACATCGACAAATTGCACCCTTGTTGGCTCAACCTAGCCCCCACACGCTTTTATGTGTTAAAACCCAGCATCGGACGCAACCGTGCAAACCTTGCAAACTGTAGGATGGTTACAGGTGCACCTAGCCCCTAACCGCCAAAGCTATGGTCGTGTGACCCATATGACCGCGCGCAAGTGCAAACAAGGGCTAAAGTTTAAAACCATAACCGCGGGGGTTAAAACGCGCTACCACAATGGTCACATGTGAAACATATAACCACGTACATTAACACAATGGTCACACACACACACACACACACACACACACATATAACTGCACACATTACAATGGTCATATGCAATACAAATATAACCGTGGGTTGGGGCTTAGCCTTGGCCCGGTTCGCACCCCAATTCACATAGTTTCAAACTTAAATATAATCAAACGTATACATATGTTAAGTAACACATGTGGGCATGCCGGTTGGGTGGCCCTTCCCAAGGCTTTACCCTGCCCGGAGGTCATGGGGTCAACTCCGGCCAACAACATAACTTTTAAACCAATACATAGGTGACATGTGGAGGCCATTGATTGGGCCACGTGTCGCTATCCCATTCGCTGCAAACAAGCCACGTCACATGCCAACTATCCACACAACTTTCTACCATGTGTCATACGGCCTGCCACGTGTCGTACGGTCTGCCACGTCAGCGTCTATAGGAACTATACAGAATGTACAGTCAGCATCCCTTTTTTTGCCTATTTGTCATTTTGAACAGAACGTGATATATCTCACTCCTGACATCCGTTTGAACCCAAATGAGTTGCGTTGGGTTTGTAACGATGAGGCCTACGCTCCCATTTGATTTGAAGTGATTCTGAGCACTTTGAATTTTGAGCAAAATTTGATCCCCTGGATCACACCTCCCCATTGGAAATCTTTTGGACCTCCAAAAGACTATTTTCAGTCTATTTGAAGATGAGGGTATAGTTCCCTCACCTTTCCAACCTCAATCCACTTGGCTTTGCTTGGATTTGTACCTTTAATACCAACTCAAAGATGCTCCACATTTCCTCGTTTTGAAGTTCGCATTCTCCTGTCAAGGATTGTGTCTTCATGCAGTTATGTAAGATATTCTGGGGAAAAA
>CBVK0101730555.1:0-23286 GCA_900067695.1 Picea abies | reverse complement strand
TATAAATAAGGGTCAAGGGTATGAAAACCCTAGCTTGGAGATTATTGTAACAGAGCGCTGCTCGATTGGAGGTTGCCCCCTCGAAGAGGCCCGTGAACATTGCTTTTTGAATCAAAGTGCTATTTCTATTGCTATTCTTATATCATTTCTGTATTATTGTGAAGATTATGCTGGATATTTTACTGTTATTCTGCCATTTCTAGCATTATATTTCTGTTCTGCATATTTTATATATTTGGTATCTTGCAGAGGCCCAACCAAGGGGAAGAAGGAGGAAAAGAAAAGATGAAATCTAGGGAATCTAGTGAACAAGCAACTCATGAGAACACAAAAATTCCAAGCAACAAGGGAGAACATGGAGGTAGTACAAGTTCTATGGAAGGAGGAAATGAAGATGCCAACACCCCAATGTAGGAGGTAGACAAAGATTCAGAGATGACACCAAGCGAGGTAGGAACAAAAGACCCAGATCTTAGAGACATTGTGGAAAGGGAAGCAATAGATCTACCGAACATACTAGAGCAATGGAAAATGCATGGAGTAGACAATGTGCCAGCGGAGCAACTAGATCGCATTCAATATCTCTTCCTCCTATGGGAGGAAGCGAAATCCGAAGGGATCAAGTGCATGCATGGTGAGATAGGACACCTGGGAATCAAAACAGACGATGGACAACCACGACGCTCACCCAAGCAAGCAAGGTGGAAGAAAAGCAAAAAATCAAATAGAGTAGCCCTACAAGAACTAGGAGCCCTGCTGATAAACTCAGGTAAGATTAAAAATCTCTTCCCCAAATCCCCCCCACATGTTTAAATGAAGATTATAACGTGGAATATAAGAGGCCTAAACAACCCACGAAAGCAAGGAATCCTTAAAAATAGACTAAGAAAGGAACAACCTGGCCTCTGTTTCATTCAAGAGACAAAATGCACTTTAGAGAGAATGGAAACAATCAGTAAAAAACATTGGAGTAAGTACAAGATGTTGGTTGTCAAAAGAAAACAGATGGCGGGAGGTATTCTCACCTTATGAAACCCACAATCAGTGAACCTACTTGTAGCAGAAGCCACGAGACACACACTTTTTGTTAACATGAAAATCATAAGGAACACGACAGAAATTCTATGCACTAATGTGTATGGCCCCTAAGTGATGGAGGAAAAAAGGATAATTCTCCTAGACCTAGAGAATCTAAAGGATCGAACCAACAACCTCCATTGGATCCTGGCAGGGGATTTCAGCATCATCACTACACTTGCTGAGAAAAAAGGGGGCACCAGAAGACTAGATAGAGATGCAGAAGAATTCTCAGCTTTCATTGACACAATGGAGCTTGTGGATATCAGGACCAACAATGGACAGTTCACCTGGAACAACAAATGACTAGATCACCACCAAGTAGCTACAAGGCTAGACAGATTCTTGTTGTCGGAATCCATCATTTTGCAGGGACTAACTTTGGACTGCAACATCCTTCCCTGGGGGGGATCAGACCACTGGCCAGTTCAATTGGAAGCTAATTTTCAAACCACACTGAAGAACAGACCATTTAGATTTGAGAAATTTTGGATCAACCATTCCACCTTCAAGGAGAACATCAACCAATGGTGGCGGGATGAACTATTGGACCAAGGGACAAGGATGTTCAAACTTTACAAGAAACTCAAGTACATCAAACAAAAACTCAAGGAGTGGAACAGGGAAGTCTTTGGAAACATAAACCATGGGAAAAAAAGTATCGAGGATAGAATGAGGAAGCTACAAGAACTATGCATCGAAGAGGGATACACAGAGAACCGAAAAAAATAAGAGATCCAAATGACCCAGGAATGGGAAGCAAGATGCCAGCAGAAAGAAACTTTGTGGCACCAAAAGTCCAGAATAAGGTGGCTAAGGGAAGGGGAGAGGAATACCAAGTTTTTTCATAGAACAACTACTGCAAGAAGATCCCATAACAAAATATTGAAGATTAGGGATTAGGACGGGATCAAAAGAGAATCCCATCAAGAAATTGAAAATACACCAGTCAACCACTTCCAGGGGATAGGCCATACAAAGAATAATACAACACATCCCCAAGTTGGTCACAAAGGATCAAAATGTCAGCCTAAGAAAACCCATCGCAAAGGAATAAATTGACCAAGTGGTCCAGGAGATGCCCAACGAAAAGGCCCCAAGCCCAGATGGCTTCACAGTGGAGTTCTTCAAATCCTACTGGGAAGTGGTTAAGAATGACATTTATGGGGTGATGGAGGACTCCAGGAGATCGACATCCATCTTGAAAGCTTTCAATTCCACAATGATCACTCTAATCCTAAAAGAAAATGAAGCTAGGACCCCAGACCACTACAAGCCTATAACTTTATGCAATGTAGTTTACAAGATAATCTCCAAAGTCATAGCCAATAGACTTAAGCCTCTCCTTCCCACACTGATTTCACAGGAATAGGTGGGTTTTGTGGAAGGAAGACAAATACCAGACAAAATCATCCATGCCCATGAAATTATTCACACGCTGAAAATACAAAGGAGAGGGGGGATGATAATCCAACTTGAACTGGTGAAGGCATACGACAAAATAAGATGGCACTACATGGCTAAGATGCTGGAAGCTTTTGGTTTTGACCAACACCAGATCAACTGGATCATCACTCTAGTCTCAATGACAAGCTACTTGTTGTTAATCAATGGAGCCCCAGCCAAACCTCTCTGTCCATCTAGAGGCATAAAACAAGGCGATACACTATCCCCCTTCCTGTTCATTCTAATGATGGAAGGGCTAAGCATAAGCATAAAAAGCACAACTGCAACTGGTAAAATAAAAGGCATCAAACCATTTGAAAACTACCCAACCTCCACACACCAACAATTCGTTAATGATACCCTACTCCATGGCACACCCACGGTAAATGAAGAAAAGGCTTTTAAAAGAATCTTAGAAGACTTTGGGGAAGCCTCAGGGGTGGAAATCAACAAGTCCAAATCCATGATATATTTCTTCAACATTAATCCAACAATTCAAAGAAACTTGGCCAACATTCTAGGGTTTGAATGCAAAATGCTCCCAACAAAATACTTGGGAATACCCTTGACAAACAGAGCCTGCAAAAATGCTACGTGGGAAGGAGTTATCAACAAACTATAGTAGAGGGTAAAAAATTGGACATATAGAGCTCTAAATCTGGTCCGAAGGCTTATCCTCACCAAAGCGGTTGTACAAGCAATTCCGGTGTATATGATGTCAGTGTTTCTAGCCCCTAAAGGAATACTACAAAATATAAGAGCCATCCAAAGAGACTTCATATGGTGAGGCGCAAAAAATAAAAAGAAATGGACCCTGGTGGCCTGGGATAAGGTATGAAGACCAAAACGAAAATGCAACTTGGGGTTACAAGACCCACAGGTAACCAACAAATCCTATGGGGAAAATCTTTGGTGGAGATTGGTAAAAGACAAATCGGTGTCCTGGGTAAACCTCTGGAAGGCCAATTATGCCCCGAACATCAGCGACCAGGAGTGAATTTGGTTCATGGGCACAACAGAGGGATCAACCATCTAGAATCTCACCTGGCGAAATAAGAACTAAATCTAGAAACACAGCTTCTGGGAGGTCATAAATGGTATAACAACAAGGTTCTGGGGGGATGCATGGAAATAGGAACCCAGAATGGAAAATACAGATAGGGAGGAGCTCCAACAAGAAAGGATTGGGCAAGGAAAAACAAAAATCCATCATTACTAGAAGAAAAGGGATGGTAGCGCAAGATGGAGGATTTGGGACAATCTTAATCCACAAAATAGAGCTCAGATCAAAACAATAACGAAAGAGGTGGAGGAGGAATTGGGGAAAAGGAAGATTGGGGTCTCGAAAGAAGAGACCAATTGAGGTGGGGCAGGAAAAATGGGGGTGAATTCAACTTAAAATAAGCATGGTATTACATCGTGGGCAAGGACCAATAAAATCCAGAGCAACAGTGGGAAAAGATTTGGAAAATCCCCCAATGGCCAAAAATCAAAAAGTTCGAATGGCTAGTTCTACACAACCATATTCTAACCTAGGAGAACCTCATGAAAAGGGGCTTCATAGGTCCCTATCGTTGCCATCTCTCTCAAATCAAGGAGGAAACAACTGATCACCTCCTCGACGAATGCAGTTACACAACAGAGATATGGGATTGGGCAGTAGGCATCTTCCGCCAATCCAATAGTATTCAGGGGAACATCAGTGAAACCATCAACAATTGGAATGAGGGTTACATTAAAAATGAAATGGTGAACCTTTGTTGGAATCTAACATTGGGGATGATCATCTGGGCAATCTAGAAAGAAATGAACTGGCACATCTTCAGGAATGAAAGACTACCGATAGAAAGGCTAAAGGATGCAATAGTCTCTCAAATAAGAGAAACAGTGCAGAGTCGAAACTGCATTAAGGAGAAATATCAACTTACAGACCAAGAATCCCGCATCCTAGACTTTTGCCATCTGAAAGAATGGCGCAACAACATACCTGTAGGGCATTATCTGCAACTCTAGATAGGATCCCATAATTGGACTCCCCCTCCGTCAGGGTTCCTTAAATTGAATTTTGATGTGGCGACAAAAGGAAATCCAGGAGTGGTATGGGCAGGTGGAGTGATCATAGACAATGGGGTAAACATCATCTGACTGTACGTTGAGAGCATGGGAAACTCAACCAACAACGCAGTGTAATTTGGAGCCTTGGGGCTTGGCCTTGAAATCCTAAGCCGTAAAAGGATGACAAACACCATCGTGGAAGGCGACTCCACCCTGGTTATCAACATGATGAAAAGACTCCAAAATGGCTCCAGAGTGGGAAAGGTTCAGTGACACTGGCGCCTTGCACACTCCCTACATAAAATCTAGGAGCATCTGAGAACTTTGAATACAGTGGAGTTTCTTTGGGTGTGCAGTTCAATGAATCCTCTAGTGGGAAAGCTTTCCAACAAGGAGGTCGTCAAGGAAGGCCCAGAACTAGATGATACCTGGATCAACATTTCGAGTGGGCAGCTCAGAATAGACTGCAACCACCTGGCGAAAAAATATTGTGAAGAAAATTTAAGCATGGAAGGTCACATCAAGGAGGACATCACAAGGCCTCTCGGAAGGTACACGATCCCTAGGAAGAATATGATTTCCTAACACTCTGCCACCAATTATCATGCAAGATCACAATAAGCAGCAGGTAGGTGACCGGAAGTAAGGCCAATACGCCTACAAGAGTTGCAGGGAAGGCACAAGTGAAAGGCCAAGGAGCAAGTCACATGCAACGAATGATGTAAGGCATGAGGGGTTGATGATAACCAGGATCGATCTACCAGGCCCAAGCACAGGTACGGAGAGAAGCATAGTCATATCACAAGTGAACAAGGATAGTGATTTCATAGGGACAAAGGATGAACCACCATGATCATACGAGCCTTAATGGGAAAAGTTGATAGAAGCGCTCACCACTGTGCGGAAACCATGACTGGAAGGACAGGCTCGCAGAGGGGAAAGGTCAATAAGAAGAGGGACATTTGAAATAGATGCAAACATAAGGAGTGCAACAATAGTGGTTATTACAGCATCAAGGACAGAGAAAGTAAGAATACCTGTGAAGTAAGGCATAGTCCAAGTAACCAGAACAAGAGCTGTGGCAGGCAAAGCAGGATGGCGTGACTAAATCAAACACATAGGAAGAGGAACCCCCTTGGGAAGGAAGTCTCGAACAGTTCACGATAGTTAACAAGAATGGAGCAGGCAACGAAAGATGCAGAGGGAACTTTCCAAACTTTGGTTGCACCGAAGGGGAAGGCGACCATCACCCGGTGGGAAAAGGAATTAAAAGACAAGCGCAAAGGTAAAGCTTGGGATACATTGGCACAAGAAGCAAACTGGGTAACTGATCTGGGGGCCACATAACCTAGGGAAAAACTCTACCAAAAAATGATGGAGATGGCTTGGCTAACCAAGATGATAATCGGGAAATTGAATTCAGAAACGGAAGAAGCCAGGCAGGAGGATAACAAGGAAAACAAGACAATGTTGGATGAGATCCTGCGTTGCATCAACAACCTATAAACTATTACCAAACTTTTAGTAGAGGTAGAGAAGGACCAAAAATGCAAGTTGGAGCGGTTGGCAGCTCAGTTCCACCTCTACCTACGCTATGTCCATCGCATGGACATCACGCCCGCTGATGGACATGGTGCGCTAGCCCAAATCAGGAAGTCTCGCACGACCTCCCAAAAGGAAGATAACAAGAGCCAGGAGGAAGGCAGGAAGAAGCACCCCCAGGTGCTGAAACACTTCATAGTTCTAGCTTAGTGATTTGGTAGTCTATAGGTCATAATGCCAGGTGTTGTCAGGTTAGCTCAGATATCTTACATGCTCAGGTTTAGGGGGATTTTTTAGTTTCTTCTTTTATGTCTGTGTTTTTTCCTCAAACTGGGTATGGAAGGTTTGGTCTGGTTTCCTTTGGTGGCAGACCAGTACCATCCCTCGTTAATATCAACTTGCGCAACTAGGGACCCCCTAGTCTGGTTTCCTTCTAGGCAGACCATGATCCCTACTTTTTGTATCATAATACTTTCCAGTAATATAGATTCCTACACTCACTTACAAATAAAAATGTGTATTCTGCACATAATGTTGCTCAGTTGGTGGTTGGGTATGTTACAATATGGTATCAAAGTTATTGTTTCAACACTGGACCCATATGGGCCAAGAGCTAGTGTGAATTTGAGTAAATTCATTGTTGTAGGCTTTGGTCTATGTGAATTTAGGGAAAAATCGAGAGAAAATTAGAGTCAAATCCACAAATCCATGGTCAAGATTCATGTTTAAATGAATCAGAACTATTTAATGAGGTTAATGGAACCAGTATGCAAAATTGCAAAGTTGGATTCAACTTGGAATGGTAAAATTTAGCATTTTAATGGTTGTTGTAGATGTTACATGTAGTTTGGTAAATCTATGGTTGAGACCGTGTTTGATCTTGCGATCAACGGTTGAGATTCGTCATGATAGATTTAAAAATTTATAAGGTTTCAGTTGTTTGGAAGGTTGGGAAATCGACAATCGAGATTCATTTTCGGCGATTGGGAATTGCGGCAGATCGACGGCTTAAACTCGTCAGGGATTTTGGTCGAAAATTTCTAAGTGTGGAAATTCGCCAAGATAAATTGTTGACGGTCTATGGTCAAGTCGATCAAAATGGTGAAGAGGTCGGTTCAGCCAGAAGACATCTTTGACAAATGATGGCTGATGGTTGGGAGTCATAAAGGTTAGATGAAGTTAGATCAATGACCATGATCATTTCGAGTGATAGAACGACAGACCAGATTGATCAGTGTTTTGGTTGAAGTTTTCTAAGTGTTGAATTTGACCAAGGAAAATATTCAATGGGCCGATCATCAGGTGTCGCCTAGATTCGATGAAGTGTTTTCAGTCAGCAACAAAAATTGCAAATGGTCGATGGTCAAATTGGTGAGTTGGGTGAAGAATTTGTTTCTATCAAAAGAAGTCATCGATCTCCGATGACTGATGGTCAGTGATCGATAGATTTTAGCCGAAATTTCTAAGTGTCAAAATTCACCAACAAAAATCATCGATGATCGATGGTTGGGGATCAACAAAATCTAATGAAGGTTTCATGTATCCAAGGGGACTGTCGATCATCGACGACTGATAATTCGGGGATCGGGGGGTTGTGACGAGAGTTTTCAATTGTCCAAGAGAAGTGGTCAATCATCGATGAAGGAAATGAGGATGATGACGTCAACATCCACGTGTTATGCCATGTCAACATCCACGTGTCATGCCACGTTACCCCAATTGACACCTCAAGATGACATGTCATGCCATGTCAGCATCCACGTGTCATGCCACATCACCCTAGTTGACACCTTAGGATGATGTGTCATTCCATGTCAGCATCCACGTGTCATGCCACATCAGCCTAGAACTAGTCGATGGCCAATGGTTAGGTCAATCGATTTGGGGAAGTTTTTTTGACAGTCATCAAGGATCGTTGATCGTCAATGGGTCAATGGTCAGGTGTTAGCCAAATTAATGAGGAGTTTTCATTCTCCAATGAACATGGTTGATTTTCGATGATCAAATCGATCGATTTAGAGTTGGGTGAAAATCAATTGTCAGGGAGTTGGGTTGATGACCAACAATTGGGTCGGTAGTATGGAGAAAGCATTGTGCGTGCCCAAAGGAGAATGTCTATTGCTAATGGATGATGAAGTGTAGATCAACGACTCATATTTCACGCAATTCAAGATCAACAGTTCATATTTAAAGGGGCTATTACAATAGTAAAATAATCATTGGTATGCAACATTTTGTGGTTTTTGAAGGTCATTAAATTGCGGGGCAATTTTGAGGCCCTAAAAAACGTTTTTAGCTATTCAAAACCCATGAGAACAATGTTTACCAAGGGACACTTGTCTCTGCAGCTCAAATAAAAGAACTCAGAGAGAGCTATCCAATGAGATAAATTGTTCACAAAATGAAGCTTGTATGAGAAAGTTACAGCCACAACAATAAGGGTAAAAATTTTGGCACCAGATTACTTCCAAAGGGAATAACTCCTTGCTTTGAAGTCCATTTGGGGCACAGGAGAAGTTGATGGAAATATTATGAACCATTGAAGCCATTGATGGATTTAGAATTGGGTTATGGGTACCTGAAAATGTGCAGGAAGAGAAACAAGACACATGTAGCATGCGGGGATAAATTGGGTAAAATAGCCTAAACTTCTCTAGACCATAAATTTTATCTCAAAGCTAGGTTTTGAGCAAACAAATAGTTTTTGGAAATGTATTGAGGAGTAGAAGACATCTGTCAACCCAAAATTTAGATTTGGATGACAAAATTTTCTAGAAATTAATAAAGAGGTTTCTGAAGTAGTAAAAGAGAAGAAAATGTGAATTGTAAATGTTGTAAGTTTTCGTTCAAAGCTCATAAAGAGGCATGAGTATAGTCATTGGAGCGATGTGTTGGAAGTAGGCCAAATCATAAAGAAAGGCTATTTTGGAAAGAAAGACATGCAAGAGGAAAGTGGCAACTGGAAGGAAAAGCGACACGTGTGCATGCATGGAAGACCTAACGATTCTAGGATTATGGTTTTTGTAATACATTGTAATGGATGATGAGCTAAAAACACATATAAATAGACACCAAGGAGGTCCAGGAAGAGGAGGAGAAGAGGAGAGGGAGAAGAAGAGTTCAGGGGTTCTGATTTATGGAGTGTTAGTCGCGTGAGAAGAAGTAGCTAGTCTGTTACACTACTATAATCCGATCCAATTTTGTAAGTTGTTGAGTTGTAGATGGTCAGAAGGGTAGATATCGAGGGTTAGATCATAGGCTGGGGATCCTGGTGTGATCTAGTCTGCCTCATAATAGATCTCAACCTGACTGAGAGTGAGTTGTAAAGTGCACGACATTGTAGTTGTGGAACTACTATAATAAAAGAGCTAGAGAGCCAGATCTTTGTGGACGTAGCCCAGGGGGGGTGAACCACGGTAAAACCTATGTTATGATATTGAATGTTTGTATCTCTTTTATTTTCTATGAGTAGAGGTTAGAACGATGGATGAATGAATTGATGAATCTGATTACATTACATGCATAAACGGGAATGACAGTATATTAATTTAGTATTTAGATAGCATTTGCAGCGTGCAAGTCACCAATCCCCATTCAATAATGGACTACAAGAACTTGAGCATTGCAACCACCTATTAAGACTATCTCAGGTGAGACTGCGTGGTGCACTCTATGCGTTGCACTGCCTTCTGGTTTACCAGGAAGGCCGATAGTTTTAGAGGATTTATTGGATCCCTAGGAGACCTAAACCTGGTTCAAACATGTTAAAGTTGTAACTAAGATGAACAACCAACAAATGGTTCTGTTGCCAGTTGGAACAATGTAGGATTGAGTGGATGGGATCTGTTGAAGATCTGTTAAAAAAATATAAGATCTACGGAAGGCGTGTTAAAAGAAGACCGAATCGAAAGTCAAGAAGGTGAAAGAATGCACCGCTAGAAGGGGATGTTGAGACCATGGAATCCCACAAAAGAAGAGATCAAAAGCTGGTTGAAGACAAAGGAGCTATATTTTACACAGCAAGATAACAGAAACCATAGAGTAAGACTGCGCAAATACCTTGAGAAATATATGTTTACTGATCTACATGAAGTATTTTTATGTGATTTTCCACACTCATTGTAGGAGAGGATATTGAGGTTGAAAGACAACCACGCAAAAAATAGGATCCGATAGTTAGAGTGGACCTCAGTTCAGATCGCGCAGTTATAGCAGGTGAATAACAAATTCACCCATGTAGTATATTTTTGGCTCGGCAGTATTGTAGCAGGCTTTATAACAGAATTTGCAGTAGATACCATGAAGTCGTATAGCACAACCGAGAAATAGTTTCTACGTGGGCCTCGAGGAAGGTATATTAGATCGTTGTATACTTCTATTAAGATATTGTTCTATAACAAAGGTGTAATGACAATGGAATCAGACAACTAAACTTCCCTGTGTGCATGGGGGAAGGGGGGAAGCACTGACAGAAAGAAAATAAATGGAAGGAGAAGTGGATAAAGGAAAGAAGGAGGAAGCCTTGGACCCAATCATAATGGACGACAACCAGATCAAGTGGATCATGGAAACAACTGGAAAGACGCACAATGGAGTACCCTACCAATACAAGGTGAAAACCAAGAAGAGAATCGTAGTCGCGAGGGAAGGCTTGGCAAGTGATGAAGAGGATGTAGAGGATCTCCGGGCTGTGGAGCAGATTGAGGAAATCATGTGTGCAACATATGAAAGGAAGATGAGAGGTCCAAGAGCAGGAATAGAAGGAAGCGATCCTATCCATATTAATGTTAGTGTGGAACCCACAAACCCATGTGTGACTAACACACCAAAAACAACACCATCATTTAGAAAACCGAATTTCAGGAGAAGGAAGATAATAGGAAGTACATATACACAGGGAACAACAACTGGGGGAGCTAGTTCAAGAAGCATTAGTCAAGTATCTACACTGTGCAAAGGTATTCGTTCAACATTCAGGATGGCAGGACACGATCCCACCTTCAGGTTACCAGAATTCAAAGGAGAAGTGTTAAAGGACCCAACGAAGCACATGTTTATCTATGAAAAGATCTGGGAAGCAAAACAAATCATAGACGAGGACACTAAACTTGCACAATTATCTATCACACTAAGGGATCACGCATTGAATTGGTATACAAGTTTAGCCACAAAAAATCCACCAGGGTCAACTAGAACGATCGCGAACATTAAGAAGTTGTTGATAAATGAGTTTCAGAAGCCAAGTTTAGAGGACTAATACATGAATGAGATGATAGAAATTAGAGAAAAACCAGGAGAATTTGTATGGGATATTGACCAAATATTCAAGCGACTGAAAAGAAAGCTCAAACATCTCATGATAGATATGCAACACAGGCACCTATTTGTCAACTCACTATTACCACACTTGAAATATCCACTGCGACAACAGAATTTTTAGACACAGGCAGAGGCTTTGCAAGAAACCCTACAACTAGAACAAAACCAATACCAGAAGATAGATCCAACCATCGAGGAGTTGAAGGAGGATCTAAACAAATTAACGTTCCAACTAAACCAGAAGAAAAGTAAGGACAAATGATAAGTCGTTTGGTGTACCACATGTAGGGCGAAAGGACACCATAAGAACGAATGTCCAACATTTGCGCAGTACATGGAAACATGAATGCCAAATCCATTACCAACAAGAGAACTATGGTGCAAAATCTATAAGAAACAGGGCCACGATCCATATCACTACCCAATGTTGCAGAAGTACCAAACAGTCCCAAAGAGTTCATACTGCAACTTTTGCAAGTCAGTAGGCCATGATGACAAAGACTGGAGAACCATGGAGTTGATGAGAGAGAGGACATCAGACGCATATAGGGTGCAGGCATAAATGATGACTGGACAAGCTGCACCTCATTTTAACCAGGTACTAGCCCCATACAACATTACCCAATAACCGTGTAATATTGTGCAACAACCATATACCACAGTGCAACCACATTACAATACCACACAGTATAACCAAGCGCCTCAGTATAACGCTTCGCGAGGGGATCGAGCTATCTACATAGGAGGAGGAGGAGGCAGAGGAGACTTTGGACACGGAAGAGGTCCAGTAGTGTGCCATAACTGCCAATAGCCAGGGCACTATGCAAGAGAATTCCCTCTACCACCAGTGACTTGTATGTATTGTTGTGCATCAGATCACGACACAAAAGAATGTCCTACATTATTAGGGAAAATCTAGGAAAAGAGGAATCAAAAAAATCATAATGTTCAGTGGATTTCAATAGAAGCAAGGGATGAAGGAAGAGACATTAACATAGTTACGCGCAAAGGAGCTAAAACAGGAAATGATGTAGTATGACAAGAGCTAGTACAACACCAATGGGTGAAGAAGAATTCCGAGCCAAGGATGTAGTTCGATGCGTAGAATGAGAAGGAGATATTTAAGCAAGCTAGAAAAGAATTTTTGAAGCCTAACATCACATCGACCTCAACCATGCAACATAGTAAGGAAGTACCAGAATACGAGATGCCTCCATCGATGGATCATACCAAAGAGATGCAACCTCTAGGACAAGTAAGTACAATCAAAGTATTTTTGCAATCATGTATAAAATTAATCAATGATCCATCCTCTGCCAAAGTATTACAAAATATGTTAGAAATATGTAGCATAGAGACTGAAGGAAAGATAGAAAAAAAAAAAGTAAATCACCTACATACAATGAGAAGAACAAGTAGGGAGTTCAGTCTGAACGCCAACATCAGAGATTTTAACATGGGCGATGTGATATTAGATATAGGATCTGAAGTCAATGTATTACCCAAGAATACATGGCAATGTATGGGAGAGGTCACATTAGGATATTCACCCATTCAATTGAAACTAGAAAACCAACACAAAGTTCTACCAATAAGGAGGCTGAAAGGAGTAACAATAGACCTAGATGGAGTATGCACTAAAGTTGACTTCGAAGTAATAGAGATAGTGGACAACACAACACCTTACCCAACATTGCTTGACTTGGATTGGGCGTTCGATAACCAAGGCATAATCAACTTAAAGACATGAAAAATGACCTTCGAGTCAAGAGAATACAGGGTCAATGTGCCATTAGAACCATCAGAAGGGGAAGGGTTCATAGATCCTACTTGGTTGGACTTAGAGGACATTATCCAGTTGTACAGAACAACTACGCGAGATGAGGATTACGTAAATCCAACTGCAGATGGGATACTTAGTTGGTGGAGCATTACTTCATGTGCATCAGACTCAGATATGGGTTTAGAGAACTGGAAAAAGAGGCTACATGAATTTTCCACAAGAATATGCACAAGAATAGACTGCGTAGTAAGATGGGTAGGTACGGAGATAAGGGAACTACTGAGTTTCCATGGGGTAAATGATATAGAATCATTCCTGACACATGATGAATATGAAGTGTTAGAAAATCAGAGACTCTTAGCACTAGATATAGCACTTAAGGCCACACTCACAAGATGGTGGGGTGCACACAAGCAAACAATCAAGGACTGATACCAATGTAAGCGGTTATTGCACATAAGGTTTGGCGTAGAACAAAGAAGCAAACAACAACAAAAATATGATGGACAGGGGGCACCAACAGAACACTCGGAGAAGTGCAGAGCGTTGTGGAAAATGACACCCTTAGAGGAATGGCCTCATCATTTCATACACACATTAGAGGGCATCCCAGTAAACTAGTATACGAACCAGGAATTGCGCAGAGGAACTACGAGTTGACCAGTACTACAACATAAATTTATAGTCACTTTCTCATTTGAGAATAAGAACCACAACATAGATGTAGCCCTTAAACAAATAAGAGAGGTGATATTTATTAAGGAACCAAAAGTTGAACTCATAACAGAAGAAAAACAACATAACAGACAAACAATGAAAGAATTGTTGTCATGCTACCATGTGTAGGAAGAAGTACCAGATGAAGATGATCCACGCGATATTCATATTGAGGAAGGTGAAGGCAAAAGAGAAGTGGAAGGTCCACCTCTAGAATCAGAAGTAATTGTTGCGCCAATCAAGGTGAAGAAAGTCAACAATTTGACAGTCGAGAACCCCAAAATGGCCAGCATTGGAGACTACTGGGATGAGAAAACAATGGAAAGCATAACAAAGTTACTGCGCGAATACAACGACCTATTCCCCACAACGTTTACATAAATGAAGGGCATAGCATGAGAGCTAGGTGAAATGAAGATACCTCTCAAAGCTTAGGAAAGACCGATCAGACAACGACCATATAGACTAAATCCGATCAGACTATGTGCTTAAGAAGTTCAAACATTACTTACTGGGGAAACATTTCAAGATGTTCACAAAGAATTCAACGCTCAAGTACCTAGTCAACAAGCCAATGTTGGGGGGGAGAATTTGCAGATGGATATTTTTGTTCCAAGAGTTTGATTTTGAGGTAATAGTCAAGTCAGGGAAGTTGAATGCAGGACTTGATCATTTGTCAAGGATCACGAATGGGAAGGAACCTACCAATTTAGAGGACAATTTTTTGTATGCATAGTTATTTTCAGTTTAGATCGTCAATGAATACTTTGTAGATATTACCTAGTACTTAAGTACAGGGACTGTGCCATAGGAATATAACACTGCACAGAAGAAAAACCTAGTAGTCCGGGCTATAGACTATCAGTTGATTGCAGAACACTTATACAATATGGGCATAGATAACATCTTGAGAAGATGTGGGCTAGAACATGAAAGACCAAGGATTTTAGCAAAAACCCATGACAGAATAGAGGGAGGACACTATGTAGGAAAAGCTACCACGCAGAAGGTCTTGCGTATAGGACTATGGTGGCCGACCATTCATAGAGACTCAAAAGAGTACTGCTAGAGATGTGATGTATGTCAAAGGGTTGGTAAACCAAATAGAAGGAACGAGATGCCCCTGCGACCACAGGTAACTTTGTAGGTATTCGACAAATGGGAAATATATTGTGGGACCAATTCACCCACCAACAAAGAGGACATGCACGAGGTACATCATCACTGTGACAAAATACCTGACAACATGGGCGGAAGAAGCACCAGTCAAAGATTGCAATGCAGAGACATCATCGCACTTCATGTTTGAACATGTGCTCACAAGATTTGGATGCCCAAGGATTCTAATGAGTTACCAAGGCACTCACTTTATCAACAACATTATCAGAGCTTTGACTGAAGAATTCGAGTTCTACCATTAGAAAAGTACACCATACCATCCTTAGGAAAATGGAGCAGTGGAATCCTTCAACAAGATTATAGAGAATGCCCTAACCAAGATTTTCAATGTCAATAGGGATGACTAGGATTCAAAGATACCAGCCGTATTATGGGCATATAGAACTACCTGTAAGAAGATGACATGGCATACGCCATTCAGATTGGTGTATGGGCAAGATGCAATGGTGCCATTAGAATTCTAGGTACCAAGTTTGTGTGTCGCAACAATTACAAACATGAAAGAGCAAGGCATAGTACAAGAAAGTTTAAGTCATATGATGAGCATGGAAGAAGATAGGATTCTAGTAGGATTTCACCAAAAAGTACAGAAAGCAAGAGACAAAGCTTGGCATGACCGACATATCAAGAAAAAAAATTTCAAGGAAGGAGACCTGGTCCCGCAATATGACAACAAGGTTTTTCAATGTCCAGGAAAGTTTAGAATGCATTGGTTGGGACCATATTAGGTCAAATACTATCACAGACAGAGGAGCTATACAGTTGAAAGATTTGGAAGGAACAGAGTTGAGGGGCATGATCAATGGGAGTCGACTGAAGCTGTACAAGGACATTCGACCACCCGAAACCTAAAATTCACCACACAGTAAGAACTAATAAAAAACAAGTGATAAGGCCAATGATCACTACAAAGAAGAAACAAGTGGGAAAGATGGATACAGAAAAAAGAAGCACAAATTGGCAGCGGCTATCGAAATTGAATTCTAGAAACGACTGATGGGATGTCGCATTAATTGCGCCAACTGGCGACGACAAGGGAAATTAATGGCAAGTATGCAAGAACCAACGGTTCAACTAAAGCACAATCACAGTAACATCTCTGACAAGCTTCACACGACGCTGATAAAAAGCAAGCACACATGAGCATAATGGTTATTGTGAAATCGGTAAAAGAACAGAGTGATAGAGAATACAAAGTAGAGAGTGAAGGTTGCAGAGGTTGTAGAGACCACTAAGCTCAATGAATGGCAAATTTACCACCATGGCACCACCTAAGCAGGGAGAACCGATCCAGACTGCCAGACAACCCTGAAGCAGTGCTAGACCCCAATCATAGCCACAGGGAAGCGAACAACAACCACCTTAGCCTCCAGAAGTCATCAATGTGGTTGAAATCTCGTCACCGGATATGACACCATGAATCCCTACACCCATTGTGGAGGAAACCCAACAGACCACACCAACAATTATGGACATTGATATGCTAGAAGAGGGATAGGGCCAACAGGCTCAGGACATAGGCAACCAAGTGCACCTCGAAAACCCTCAAGAAGCCCCAGGAGTCAATGGGACGACTCCAAACTAGGAAGAAATGACTGCACCGGAAGGATCACAGACAACAACGTCGGAACCACCACATGAAGGAGAAGTGGAAGATGTCACCAGCTGACCAGAGGAGTATGTATAAGAAAAAAAAATGGAGGCTAGAATCTTGAGTCAACCACCATAGCGAAAGGGAAAGTAGACAGTACCTAGGTCACTGCGCAAGCAACCCACCACAACCATTGTCTTGTCGTGCATTACGGAAGGGGTACACATACCAACAAATTTGTTAGAACATGATGTGATGGACATGGACAAGTTCCCAGAGTTCTCCAAGTGATTCTACCTACATACTATGGGTATAGGACCGTTTGGTGAACCAATTAACCAACCAGATGAGTGGGCAACAGGACTGGCCAAAACCAACATTCTAGGTCTTTAGGACCTACCACACTTTGGGAGGGGCCAATATGCAAACAACTGCGTCAATCAACTAATGGAGGTTACACATGGAAAATACCTATGGCTCAAACAATTCGTCTCGATAGATGTAGAGCTCATCGCATACATCATAGGGCTTCCATAATGGGGTGAGGATCCTGCATAGTTCTTGGAGGAAAAAACAAAGGATAAAGCACTGGCCAAGGAAATGAAGAATAAATATGGCACCGAAAGGGGGTCACGTGGAATCATCATTAGGCGTATTAGTAACTCTGCAACAAGAATGGCCCCAAAAATTATGTCATGCAAATTACTCAGGAAATGTTGCAAGAAGGAATTCTCGGTCGGGGTTGTCGTAGTTGAAGCATAGTGTGTCGAGGGCACCACACTCAGTTGGGCCCCTTATTTTTTGAATATGTACCTAGACGACTGCAAGGATGCCCAGGATTTGGGGACAAAATTTCATTATTCATGGCTACTCATCTTGATAGCCGTGATTGGATGGAAGGAGCCAAAGTATTAATTTTTTTCCACTAGACCCAATCCCTGCCACGGAGCACAATACTTATCGCTCGGGGCTGCTTCAGACTCCAAGAACAGAAAAGCAAATGTAGCGATATTCGAAGGCTATCTCAACGACATACATGACAACATCACCAACACTTGGAGGGTAACACCAGAAGAAATTGCACAGTATCAGGGTATAGCCAACTTCAAAGCCACTAGATATGCGATGTGGATCCAAGCACAGAAAGATCTCGACAATCAATGGCTACAACTGCGCTACTGCATCAAGGAGGAAGACATAGAGATGGCCATTAAGGATTGTGAACATGACTAGCGGATTCCAGATCTCATTTGAGAAATACCCAAAGATATAGAGGGGGAGGAGGTAAGACAGGAAAAGACACAAGCCGAGGAGGTAACAGTGCCCAAGAAACCAAGGACAGGTCAGAATAAGGCACAAAATAAAAAAGGGGGGACATCCAAGACAGGCGCTCAGACAGGGAATAAGAACAACACACAAGTACCCCAGATACAACAGAAACAGGCCGAGGAAGCACAGGGAAATACATAAAGTGCTATTCCACAAGAGCAAGGCCAAATGAATAGGCCAGTCATCTAGATGAGGGGTGCGTGCAAGAAGGCGAAGGCACACAAAACACCCCTAGAATACACGATCACTGAGGATGATGTGGACATGGTGGCCCAAATGATCCAAGATCTCACAATCGAGGATTTTGAGAATGTTGCGCACCAAAGGGACATAATTGATGAAGAGCTAGCACACATACAACAACTCTTCATGTAGCTCGGGGAAACGCAGGAAGCTGACATCAGTGTAGAAATAGTCCCATCAACATCATAGATAGGAGGTGAAGCTAGGTCAAGTGAGCAGGACAGGATCTAGATGACAACACTGTTGAAAAGTCAACAAGAAACATGTGTCTAATTTACTTTTCTCTTAATTAAATTAGACAATAAATATTAATCTATTATTTCATTCATAACTGAGTGAGTTGGATTTGTAACATAATCATAAGTGTAGTTAAGTGAGTTAAGATCAGTGGTGCTAGTTGTAACTAAACATGCACTAGTGAGAGTTCAATTAATCAATGAACTCACATGAAACTGAAGATTCACCACGGTTAACTACATGCATGTCAGATCCAGTGGAGACCCAGTTGAGATAACAGGTGAAAGGGACGGTTTGGCTATCAGTTGTGATTTGATCACACATGCAGTGGATATGCTTATGAGCATGTGAAAAATAGGTAATTGTAACAAATGATTTGATCATTGTGAGAATTCGAATTGTAGAGAATGTGTAGAGGAGGCAAGCTGTCTAGACACAGAAATTAGCACATGTATTTGCTGATTTGTGTATGACAGTGTGAGTTGGATTTGTAACAGAATCATAAGTGTAGTTGAGTGAGTTAAGATCAGTTGTGCTAGTTGTAACTAAACATGCACTAGTGAGAGTTCAGTTAATCAATGAACTCACATGCAACTGAAGATTCACCATGGTTAACTACATGGATGTCAGATCCAGTGGAGACCCAGTTGAGATAACAGGGGAAAGGGACAGTTTGGCTATCAGTTGTGATTTGATCACACATGCAGTGGATATGCATATGAGCATGTGCAAACTAGGTAATTGTAACGAATGATTTGATCATTGTGAGAATTCGAATTGCAAAGATTGTGCAAAGGAGGCAAGCTGTCTGGACACAGAAATTGGCACATGTATTCGTTGATTTGTGTATGACAGCATGAGACGATTGTATTATACTGAGAGCTCTTGGATTAGAGTTTTGTATGAGAGATTGTTTCATGATTCATGATATACATAATATATGATAGTGGGGTTTTTAGCTTTACGCTTTCCCGGTAAAACTTCCGTGTTATGTGTTATTGATATTTCACTTTGTTCTCATGGTTGTGATCGTGGTTTAATTTAATCTACAAGAATAATAGTAGAAAAAATTATGTATTTAACAGTAATGAAAATTGTTAGATCAGGAGAATCACAGGAATACATTAAGTGTATCAAAATTTCTACATGGTATCAGAGCCACGAAGGCCATGGATTCACAGAAGTGAGGTGCGAACATTATTTCATTCTCACAGGTCCCATATCTAGCAGGGTGCGAACCCTAGTACTGAAAACTACGCTCATTTTCAAGAACAATAATTCTCGCACCCTAGACAAAGGTAGGGTGTGAACTTCATTGGCATTCTCGCAGGCTATAGTGGAGCAGGGTGTGAACTTCCCTCACCCTATAGTGAAGCAGGGTGTGAACTTCCCAAGCAAGTTTGTAGGAAAATACATAGGCAGAGTGAGAACTCCCCTCACTCTACAGTGGAGCAGGGTGTGAACTTCCCAGGCAAGTTCGCAGGCTACACACAAGCAGGGTGCGAACTTCCCTCAGGCTACTCTCAGGAGGGGTGGGAACCTCCCAGGGAAGAGGGATTGTAGCAGTTGAGTTTTGGTGGTTGGATAACATTCAAATTTGCAAGATTTTCTTGGTTTGACACTTGATTCAAGATCAAAAATGTCTTTCAATGTCTTGAGGTTGGAGTATGCACTCGAGGGCAGCTCTAACTACATTTCTTGGAAGGATAGGATGGAGGAAGTGCTCGAAGACAATGGCTTGAAGGGTTACATTGATAACGATGTTCCTAAGCCGACTGCAACAGATACTACAAATCTTGATGCATGGAAAAAGAAAGTGGTGAAGGCGAGGAGAATTTCGTTGGAGGGAGTACGAAACCACATTATCTCATGTCTCCATGGGAAAACCACACCATATGCAATGTGGAAGGTTTTGACAGATCTGTTCCAAAATAGTAGAGACCATAGGAAATTGGTGCTCAAAGATAAACTCAAGAATATCAAGATGGAGAAAGGCGACACCATTCCAAAATATCTCACGAAGTTTGTCCAATGTCGGGATGAGCTTGGAAGTGTGGGAATAATAGTCACTGTTGATGATTTGGTGAGCTTGGTGCTCCTAGGGCTTCTTAAGAATTGGCATAGTTATTAAGACTCTATCAATGGAAGGGAAAATTTGTTGGATTGGGAATGACTATGGTCAGATCTGGTGTAAGAGGAGTTCAGGCAGAACACCAGAGATGGATCTTCATCAAAGTGTGATGATGAAGAGGATTGTGCTTTGACTGCCAAGGCAAGGAAATGGAAAGGGAAGAAATTCCAATCAAAATCCAAGTCTAAAGTCAAGAAGCTGGATTTTTCCAAAGTGAAGTGTTTTCACTGTCACGAACATGGGCATCTCGCTACTAACTGTCTGCAGAAGAAGAAGAAGAAGATGGTTGCTGGATCTGCAACTAGTGAGGCTCTTGTCTCACAATTTGAGCTTGACTTCGCTTTGATTGCATGCATGGATTCAAGTGCATCGTGATCGGTGTGGTATTTGGATAGTGGTGCTTCCTTCCACATGATGGGAGATAAAGAGTCTTTCATTGAGTTGGAGGAGAAAGATCTCAGAATGCATATAGAGATGGGAAACGATGGATGATACAGTGCAACTAGTATTGGTACCATTACCTTTCAAAGGGAGTCAGGTAAACCATTTCAATTGAAAAATGTTATGCATGTTCCAGGTCTGAAGAAAAACTTGGTCTCAGTCACAATGTTGGAGGATAGAGGCTATGATGTTGTTTTTAGTAGTGGTAAAGCCTACCTGTGACATAAAGCAACGAGTCAAGTCAAGAAGATAGATTTTCGAGTTAAGAAGCTTTACATGCTGGAGGTAGATGGATACAATGCCATGATAGGCAAGGAAAAAAAAGTGGTGAGATGGGATGAGGGCGAATTATGGCACAGGAGATTGGGCCATCTTCATCATGGAGCCTTGAAGATCATGCAACAAATATCTACTGGACTTCCAATGGGAACACTTGCTCAGTTAGATCAGTGCAAGGGGTGTACCCTGGGGAGGTATGTAAAGTCCACCTTTCATAAAAAGGAGAACCGTGCTTCGGTGATCCTGGAGAGAATTCACACGGACATGTGTGGACCATTCTCGGTTCTTCAACAAAAAAACATAGGTATTATGTTATTTTTGTTGATGACTTTTCTCGTAAATGTTGGATATTCTTCATGCAGAAGAAGGATCAAACATTCTCAAAGTTCTATGAGTTTAAAGCATTGGTGGAGAAAGAGTCGGGGAAGCAAGTGAAGGCTCTAAGGAGTGATAATGGTGGAGAATACATCTCTAATGAATTCAAAGACTTCTACAGCAGAGAAGGAATTCGAAGATAACTCATAGCGCCTCATAACCCACAACAAAATGGGGTCGTGGAGAGAAAGAACAGAACGATCGTGGGTGCAACACGAGCGATGTTGCATGATCAGGGCCTACCATTGCATTTGTGGGCAGAAGCATGCAATATTGCGGTTTATGTGCAGAACCATTGCCCTAATAGAGTACTTGGCATGAGTACACCTGAAGAAGCATTTGTTGGTAACAAACCTGATGTTTCTCATTTTAAAAATTTTGGCTCATCTGTTTATGTGCATGTGACCAAGGATGCCAGGAAGAAGCTGGAACCGACTGCTGAAGTTGGGATATTTGTGGGGTACACAGAAACACCCCATAATTATCATGTGTATTTTCTGAATATTAAGATGATTGTTATGCAATGGGATATAAAATTCGATGAGGGGAAAGCCATGCAGTTGTCGCTTGAGAGGGAGATAGACCTTCATGTAGAAGAGGAACTGCTGGTTCCCAAGGATGAGTCTCAATATGTGGATCAACCACATGAGGAGGTTCATGGAGTGGAGGAAACCACTCAAGCAGTGCCATCCATTAGAAATGGCAGAAAGTGCACCATGAAAGATGATAGATTGAGACTAGATGTTGCACAGAATGTAGGAGCCCCTACTTCACAGCGCAAACAGAGACAGTCTCCTGATCGATTTGCTGGATACATGTCTCTCATGAGCAAATGTATTGTGACTGAACCATATTCCTTTCAGGAAGCAGTGCAGGACCCCACTTGGGTTGATGCTATGGTGGAGGAGTATGACTCCATTGTCAAAAACAGTGTATGGGAAATTGTCCCAAGACCGGTCGATAAATCAGTGGTAGGTTCGAGATGGATCTACAAGGTAAAGCAAGCTGCTGATGGGAGTGTTGAGAAATACAAGGCTAGGTTTGTGGCCCAGGGCTTCTCACAGATCAAGGGAATGGATTATGATGAGACCTTTGCACCTGTCGCAAGGTACACTTCCATAATATCCATCCTTGCACTCTTAGTGCAGATGGGCTAGCGCATTCATTAGATGGATGTAAAAATTGCGGTCCTCAACGAGATCATTGAGGAAGAAGTGTACATTGAAAAGCCAGAAGGTTTTGAGACCTTTGACAAAGAGTTACATGTGTGCAGACTCAAGAGAGAACTATATGGGATGAAGCAAGCACCCCGTGCTTGGTACACTCGGATAGACAACTATTTCACCAAATTAGGCTTCACCAAAAGTGAAGAAGATGCAAACCTATACCAAATTGTGGTGGAGGGTAAGATTTTAATCATTTTTCTTTATGTTGATGATTTAATATTGAATGGTGATGAGCAGCTGATACACTCATGCAAGGAGGACCTTGAAAAGGAGTTTGAGATGAAGGATTTGGGCCTTCTTCATTATTTCCTTGGTT
>CBVK0101730545.1:0-10415 GCA_900067695.1 Picea abies | reverse complement strand
CATAAATAAAATAACATTACTAGTATAATATGCCCCAATTAAGGGGTAATAAGCCAATGTTAGGGCTTAATAGTTTCCATCGAACGGACTGATGTATGGAATACGACATCCAAATATAAATAAGGTCTCTTTGAATGGTTGGTCATTTCCTTTGGCTTAACAAATGCACCGACCACATTCATGAGGTTGATGGATGGTGTATTGAGACCCTTCAACAACTCTTTTGAGGTGGTATATCTGGATGACATCCTCATCTTCATTAAAACTTGGGAGGGTCACATGCATCAAATTCTACAGGTTCTAAGCACTCTGTGATAGCAAAAGATATATGCCAACTTGGAAAAATTATCCTTTGGCATGAACAAGGTCCAATACTTGGGATACATTATTGATGAGCATGGGGTACATGTGGATCCATATAAGATCCAAGTCATTTGTGATTGGCCATCCCCGACCACACTAACCGAGATTTAGAGCTTCTTTGGAATTGCCAACTTCTACCAACGGTTTGTGTTGGGATTCTCCCATATTGCATGGGCCCTCAACCAAGCGACCAAGGGAAGTGGCCAAGAAAAGTTCGTATGGTGGAAGGAAAAACAATGAGTATTTGTAATCTTAATCATCGCTTGTGCTCAACTCCAGTACTCTCATTACCCAATCTGCAACAACCATTCGATATTGAGATTGTTGCATTTGACTATACTATAGGTGCAGTTCTCACTCAACACAGTCATCCAGTAGAATACCATAGTGAGACACTCTCAAATACCATCCAAAAATACTCCACCTATGACAAGGAAATATATTCCATTTTGCAAGCCTGTCATCAATGGAAACATTACATTCTGGGAAAGGATACAATCATCCACAATGATCAAAAACCTCTGCAATTCATACAGACACAATGGATGTTTCAAAACGACCACCATCAAAAGTTGCCCACATACCTACAATACTTCCATGTTAACATAAAGTATAAGAAAGGGAGCACAAATCGTGTCATTAACTACCTCAGTCAAAATCTTATGGTTGCGCTCACCACTGTGCTCCATTCCTGTGGGCATGAGGCATCTTAGTGGCCCCAACTTTATCAAAAATATCCTGGCTTCACCACCACCTATTAGATATTGGGTACAGGAGAAAATGTCACCGATTTTCACTTTCAGGATGGACTGTTATGCCATCTAGGCCACCTCTGTGTCCTTAAAGTGAGTGTGAAAATTTGATTTGCGAGGCTTAATACAGTTGGATGACAAGATATTTTTGTGTGGAATTTTTTTTGGCCATTCTAAAAAAACATTTTTATTGGCCAAAACTTCGATAGGACATCATCAAGTATATCAGATCTTACACTACCCATTCCATTGCCAATATAGCCATCAAGAAACAAGGATTATACACCCCTCTTCCTAATCTCAATAGGCCTTGGAAATCCATCTCGATGGATTACATGTATGTTTCTTCATCCACCAAGAAAGGAAATGATTGTGCATTTTTGGTGGTTGGTCAGTTTTCGAATATGGCCATTCTCATAGCCTGCAAGAAGAGAATCACAATGGTAGATACTATTAAGATATTCCTCAAATGAGTGTGGGTCCATTTTGGGATACGACATACCATCACCTATGATTGATACAACATGTTCCTCAACACATTTTGGTCGAGTCTCTGGTCACTTTTGGACACCAAGCTCACTAAATCCACTTCCTTCCACCCTCAAACCAATGGCCAAAAAAAGGTCTTAAATCAGATGATTGTGCAAATATTGCACATGTATAACCATAAGCATCTGTGTACATGGGATGAGATTCTTCCCTATGTTCAACATAGTTACAACATGTCTCTCCATAGCTCCACCGGTCATAGCCCCTTTCAGGTGGGGTTGTGATTCCAACCCTTGGGTCCCATTGATGTTGCACTACCTATTGCAACTACACAACAAGATTCTTCCCATGTTCAGTATGAGGATGACAAAGCCACTAGATTCATTAAGTGGATTCATCACATCCGCCAACAGGTCCATGATATATTGTAGAAATCCAATGCTAAGTACAAGAAACTCCATGATCAACACCAGGTATTGCACAAGTTTCAGGTGGGATACAAGGTCTAGTGACATTTGCAGAAATAACGCCTTATAGGGTACCATCAGAAGATCTGTCCACTTCTCTATGGGATTTCCACTATCACCGTGGTTTTGGGTGACAATGATTTTAAGCTCAGCACTCCCCCCTTCCTTTACTTGCACCTAATGTTCAATGTTGACCTCCTCTGACCATATTTTTCACCATTATTGGACACATTAGAGATCGCAAAATAGTTAACACCAACAAAGCTCAACCCTGAATGCATGGAACATGGATCAACTGATCAGATAATGGACACACAGTTGAAGGGAAATCACCACTAGAGGATCCATATTTATAAGGTTTTCAAGGAAGGACAACTCCTGCACCAAGGAAAGTGGCTCACCTGGAGCCAAATTAAGAAGAAATTTCCTCACCTGATGGGGGCACTCAACACAATGGAGACCATTTCTTCCTAAGGGGGAAGGACTGGTCCATGTGGATATTGGTGGCCACCCACCTATCCCAACTGGATCCTCTTGACAATTTTTAGTTTAGCACGTTCTTCTCTAATTCTTTGTAATTGTGGGTTCTACGCTTCTGGGGCTATTTGAATCCCCACACAACGTCCAAGTAGCGATTGGTGGCTTCCCACCTAATCCAACTGGATTATTTTTTAAGTTTCCATGTCAGTACATATTTTTGTACTTCAAGATCCATTTTGGGGCCCTAAACAATAATATTTTGGCTTGCTATAGTCAAACTGTAGACAGAGTCAAATTTTGACGACATAATGTGCATTTATCGAAAATACCTTTCCAATGGGCTATCATGCTCCTAAAACAGAGCTCATATGAAAAAATTATGACCCAAGAAGTTGAGGTACTGACTTACCCATCGGAGCCCACATAAATTTTGGTGTTTCATTTCCTAGGGTTAGGTTTTTGGATGTCTAGTGTTTTGGAATTCATGAGTGATGTTAAAAATGCCTCTGGAGCCTCATTTTAATATCTTTTCTCAGGCAGATGCGCATAGTAGTGTTGGCACAAAGTGATCAGACCAAGGTCCTTTTCAAGTTACCAACAAAAGGTACCAATGTAGTCTAGTGCGTTGACATTTTCATCTTCCTGGGAGGGAAGAAGTCTCACCCGAAATGCAAATGAGATCAGTAGGAGAGGGAAGGGTAAGGAGAACACTCATACATATCCCCGAGATATCAATATTCATATTATTCCTGTGCAAGATAGTTTAAACCAGTTGCAGTCCTGAACATTTCCTAATTGAGAATGGAGAAACATAGTTATTTCGATATTCACATGGAAGCTATAATCATTTAAACATACTAGACATAAAATATAACACATCATAACATTCAATAGAATCATAAGGATAAATACATAAGATATTTTATTTCTAATTTGGTCTCCAACTGTATTATCATATAACATGTCTCTTCTCATAATACATGATCATATTGAGTCACATATACAATTGTCCATGTTGAAGATAATCAACAAGTTCTTCTCCCCTAGTGCGAGATAACTTTATCTCAGCCCCTTTCTCTTTCAAACCCTACAATAATACATGAATCTATTACATTATCTGCCTGGTTCTTAACCCAAATCTTAGGATTCAACCTAGCTAAAAACAAGAGTAAGTAGAACTAGACTCAGAATTGGGATCAACCTTTTCCAACCCACTTGACCTTAACCATGACCAACGAAAACCAAATACCAATGTTAAAGTCATTACCAACTAACCTCCTTTACAATCATATTGATCCCATATATGTATCTTGATCCAAGCTTGCTGGATGAGAACCCAAGAGTTCTCTCTTGTTCTTGATTCAATTTCAATGTCTTTCTTCAAAGCCGATGTTGCGTTATCCTTCCAAATGTTTTTTGTTATAATTGTTTCTTGTTGCTCATTCCCTTTCATATGCTTCTTGTTCCTTCCTTTGGTCATATGTATGGATTCAAAATATTTTGTGAAACATTTGTTTAACAAAACGAAGCTCCAAAATAACTTGCGCAACTTCTGTTCATCAAAACGAAGGGCCTAACAGGCCCCGACCACAATCCTTGACTCGTCCCGAGTCAAGTCTTTATATCTTTCATGTTCTCTGGGTTGTCTTGTTGTTTTTCGTTGTCTCTTTCTTCCAAGTTGCCTCCACTTCCACATTGGACTATTTCTTCTTTGGATCCTTCAAATGAATGGCCCAACTCAGGTACCAATTCCAAGGCTTTCTTCTTGACTTCCTTGAAGTTCTTGACTTTGTCCTGCCACTTCCAAGAAAACACTAAAACTTCAACAAAAAATTGTTGGGTTGTGGTTGTGGTGAATTATTATAGCTTGGATGCAATGAGGGAATTCCATTCTAAGTCGGCTATAGAATCCACGTGGTGAATCTGTAGGTAAGCGGTTTTATTTACTGGTGGAAATTCTCAGAGTTCTTCGTTGGCTACTGTCTGAGCTTCAAACAGTGCATTCAGATCATTATCCACTTGATAAAAAATTTCAAGCTTCGTTTCTTCTTCCACTGGATCTAGGGATTTGACCGCTTCTTCATTGAGGGATTGGATATTTAAGTGAAAGTCCTCCAGTGTTTGGTTGCACCGCGATATTACTCCCATCCAATCACTAACCTATTTGAATATTGTGGTACACTCTAAAGTCCTTTTATGAAGTGTTACTATTGCATTGTTTTCTTCCAAAACAACCTTTTCCAATTGTTCCTTTAGCTTTCCAGGTTGTAATTCGTATTCTAACTTGATTTCCCGTAACTTCTCTTCTAGATTTTTTGCTCATTCTGTCAGTTCATTCCAGGCTACATGAACCAATTCAATATGTTTTATTGGCTCATCTGTTGCACTAGATTCCAACAACTGAGCTGTTGTCTTTCTAAAATTTGTCCATAACTCTATTAGGTTATCCTTAAATTTCTCTACTTTCTGTTCTGCCAGAATTTTCAAATGATCCTCTCACATTCTTCGTGTTTGGGCCAGGATTCCTTCTTGCTTCCAGAATTCTTCTTCCCTTTATGTTTTTTGGATCCTCTACTACAATTGGTCGGTAGAGGCTCTGATTAGACTTACCAATTATGGTGTTGGAAAATCATTGAACTCACCATATGTAATAGTGGCGTCCAAGGGTAATCTAGCTTGAAGCGACAGTCCGCTAGCCATGGAGTGTTATGAGGGTGTCTCTAGTTCTTCTTCCCCTAGGGATGGACCTAGAAATTGATGTACGAGTTTGGTCTTCATAGCCATTGGAAGTAGAGGGATAACCTTTTTCTTTGCCAAGAAAAGTTGTAGTAGTTCTGCGCATTCCTATGGATTCTGGAGTACTGGTTCGAGTTGTTTTTTCAATGATGTTGTGATTTTTCTTGATTTTTCTTGTTGTTTTGTTTGAACCAACTATGTTCCTATATCTGTTGGTAGAGAAACTTATGGAGTCTCACTTTTGATCACCAGAACCTCAATATTGATCATTGAGAGCGGACTCTAGATGACCATAACTTGCGGTACTAGGGTGAGTGGTGGGACTTCTAGTTTTTGTATCTCTCTGGAGGGGAGAGTGACCAAAATCAGTATAAAAAAAGAAACCGTATAGCTCTAGGATGAAATAATCAAGGTAGTGGGATCTTCCACATTCTCATATGTTTCGAGGATATCCATTTGCATTGGTTCGGGCAAAGTGCACTATGATATAGTTCGGATTCCACCCCCACCCTGACCACAATGAGGGTATCCATCATATTTAATGACCTCATTTAATAAAATGGTGACTCATCCGAAACTTTTCATATGAGTAATCATTTCTGCATGGAAGCTACACTTGAACAAAAAAAAAGAAAAAACCATATGTTGTGGTGCTATCATGCACACTCCGACATTATTACATGTATTAAATAAATTACATATAATCAAAATATGACTACTATAAAAGCTCCCTTGGACTGGAGAAACAATCGTGTGGTTAAAACATGAGAGATATAGGGCTTCAGGCGAGCACCATTCACCCAACTTGGCCAAAGGATACCGTCCAATTGCACTACCTTGACTGCACTAGAGTGTCGGATTTTTGCAGCTATGAATGGACCCAACCAATGCATGTGAAAATTTCCTAGATGCT
The DNA here is from genome assembly GCA_900067695.1 of Picea abies. Classification (NCBI taxonomy): domain Eukaryota; kingdom Viridiplantae; phylum Streptophyta; class Pinopsida; order Pinales; family Pinaceae; genus Picea; species Picea abies. The sequence continues at coordinate 4,215 of CBVK0101730545.1, read as the reverse complement.
TCTGATACCGACTTTCGTAGAGTAGTACCTTATCCCCTTGTGCAAATATTTTTGATTGGATTTTCTTGTCATGCCAAGATTTCTGTCTAGATTTCTCAACTGACTGATCAAAATCATCTAGAAATATCGCTTCCTCAAGTTCTTGCAAGTATGCAATCCTTTACACAACCGATTTGTCATCTTTCATCTATGTAGCCTATTCTATATATAGGACTATGGGTGATAAAATATGAAGGTACAAGAGATTCCTTCCCATAAACCATTTGAAATGGGGTGTACCTGTGTAGCTTATTTGTGGTAGTCCTATAAGCCCACAACACTGCTAGAACTCTATCATCCTAGTATTCCTTGTTTGCGCAACATTATTTTGTTAGTCTTCTTTCCATAATTTTATTGAATGCCTCCACTATACCATTAGCTTGTGGATGATAGGGAATTCTCTTATGGTGCTATATAAGTAATTATGTATTCAAATTTGTTCTTGTACTACGGATAAAGTGACTACCTTGATCACTGGTTAGGCTTCTAGGGCATCCAAACCGAGTAATGAAATTTTGAAAATTAAATCTAGCAGTTGTATCTATCAAACAATCTTGAACTTCCTCTCCTTCGGCCCATATAGTGAGGTAATTTGTTGCAGTGATGATGTATATGGACTTTGAATGATTAGCCAGTGGGTTGATTGGTCCAATAAAGTGAACAACCCACTTCTCAAATTCCTAAATTTCTCTAACTGGTTGAAGGGGTAATTCATCTCTGCGTGATGTCTTCCCTACTCTTTGTCAGCTGTCACAAGATCTAACATAAGATTTAGCATATTTAATAACATATCCCATCATAATCCAGCTTGAATTATTTTATGTGAGGTATATTTACCTCTAACATGTCCTCCCAACTCCATTGTGGCATTCCCATAGGATATCTTTCCTCTCGTGGCTCAAGACACATCTCCTAAGGATATTGTCTAGTCCCAACTTGTAAAGTTTTAGTGCAATCAGTTGGTAGTCTATTTCCTTGAACCAGCATATGTCGTTTTTGGGTTGTAGAGTAATTTTTTGGGTAGGTCCATGTACTGAGGAAGACAAAAATGTCTTCTAGATACTCTGGGATGGCCTCAATTAAAAATAGGTCCGCATCAGGGTTCTGACATCCACTTCTCCACCACTTTCCCCTAATTCCAACCTAGAAAGATGATCTATACCTATGTTTCATCTTCCAAGTTTGACAATTACTTCGAATTAAAACTCCTAAAAGTGCAATAACCACCTGCAAATACTTCCTTCAAGGACTAGTTTATTGACTAGGTACTTCAACGTAGAGTGATCAGTAAAAAACTTGAAATGAGAGCCTAAAAAATAGTGTCTAAACTTTTGCAATGTGTAAATCATAGATAAACCTTCCCTTTCGGTGGTTGTGTAGTTGTGTTCGGTTTACGAAAGATTTTTGCTAGAAAAATAGATAGGGTGGTCCATATTTCCTTCCCTTAGTTGCACTAAGATGGCTCCCAGAGCGATGCCTGATGCATCCACATGTACATGGAATTCAATTTCCCAATTGGAAAATATCAAGATAGGTGCAATATTTAGTTTTTATTTGATAATTTCGAATGCTTTGTCACATTCTTGTGTCCACCGGAATATTTTAGACTTCTTCAACAATTTTTCTAGAGGTGCAGTGATAGTTGCATATTTTCTGATGAAGTTGCAGTAATATCCTGTATGTCCAAGTGTCAACCACAATAGTTTATCACTTGTAGGTGGTGACATGTTCAAAATGACAACAACTTTAGTTGGGTCCACCGAGACTCCTTCCCGGGATACAATATTGTTACACGTCAAAATTCCTCACTTCGGTAATGTCCCATTATCATTATCGTAAGTGTCGCAAGTGTCACAAATATCATCTTTTCATCGTACATATGTCGCATTGTAGATGACACCATAAGAACACTTGATACACCCTCTAAGACATGTTAGAATAGGAAAACACATAATTTGGAAAGCTTACATAGTATTTTTCCTTGAAGAATGATAATCTGAAACGATGTTTTGGCTCTCCCCTTCTCACATGCAAGGAGCACTAGCGTTGCTTATCCACTTCGTAGGGAGTGCTACAATGCTCTGTTGCCAAATTTGAGGGAGACCCGATTGGTTGAGAGAATCTTGGGAATAAATCCCCCTTATCTCTATGGACAACTAAAAATGATCTAAGTTGGTTTGGCTCGAATCCAAGCTTTAGGTTGTTTCTAAGGGAGATACCACAACTGATGGAGTCATATCCTCAACTTATTCCAAAGATAACTAGGGTGGTTTAGCCTCTCAAAGCCTATAAAAGGAGGAATTCTCATGGTGAAAAGGAGGATAATATCGGCAAAAAATTATTTTCATTCTAATTGTGGATCTTTTGAGCAAGGGGTTGGACAAGGAGAACTTGGAGAGGTTGTTGCCTCTGCATCTACAGATTGTGAGTTCCTTGTAATGTTCTAATTAATATATGCTTGGTCTGTTTCCTTCAAGTTTGTGTATGATTGCATGGGCTTGTATTTTCTCGATAAATATAGCTTAAAATAATATTGGTAGAATAGGAAGCATGCATTGTCTTTGTTGTCTACTGAATTTCATAACTCATTAAAGGGCATGAAGATCAAGTTCAGCCTGGACCGAGCAAGGACAGGATTGAGAAAAAGGTACATTGTACTTTCTTCCTCTTTTTCCTTTGACTAGTTTAGCTACATTTAAAGGAATGTCAGCGTCCAATGTTAGCATTTTTTTGTCTTCGTCATAGGGGTCTAGGATCCAAGAGGACATTCACTTGTCCGCAAAAGAATTTTCCTACAACAAAAATTGGAGACTCCACTAGGGATCGAAGATTTCAGTTTTGGTTTATTTCCTTGGTTTTGTCTTATCTTTTTCTCTTCTTTATATCCTACTCACTCTATTTTTTCTCTTTTATACATCTATTTTCCGTCCTAAAGTCATCTCACACTGACTAGTGATCAAGCCTTCCTGAGCTTTTTATTTTCTAGGTTGGTTCTTTTTCTTTCAGAGAAACACATGCCCATTTTTATTTATAGCCAGAGCACTGATTTTAGTATCGACGCTCCCTTGTAATGCTTTAGGGAGCATTGTAGTGCTCTGGTGTTGATATAACCAGAGCACCGATTTTCCTCCTTTTTGAAAAATTGTTGAATACCTGTGTTGGGTGTAATTTTTTGGGTTCTTCTTTTAGCTCAGGACTTGTTCTATCAGCTTGTGCCTTCTATCAAACCTGCAACCTATTTCTTTTTAATACTTTTTTTTTTATCTTTGTTTGGATCTTTTTAAAGTATTTACTTGTTACGAAATCATTCTTTCTCCTCAATATTTTGAGTTCATTTTTTATACTTTCTCTTTCATCTAATTGTTTCAAGGTTATTACAAGGAAACTTAGAGATCTTTTTACTATTCTAATTGGTCTTTGATCTTCATATCTTTCCAAGAAAATTTCTTAAGTGACTTTTGTTGTTTTGGCATTATTTTTGAAAAAGTTTAGTTTGTTTTTGCTTCTTATTTGATTGTTGTGAGAGTGTTCTTTTTGTTTGAATGATGCTTGATTCCAATTGTCTAAAATCCTCAATAGTGAAATATTTATATTGGCATAAGAATCATTAAATCAAATCAATTCATATTCATAATCCAACGAAAGAATATTTTTTTATGATTGGCTTTTGGATATTAGAAACAATTTCTGAATAATTTAGCATTGAATTGGAATCTTGTTGAAAACAATTGCATTAAATTTTTTCATTTTTGTGTTTGGTAGTGAATGAAAGAAAAATCTTCTCCTTCCTATAAATAGAAGTTCATCAAAATAAACATTTTCTTATCATTATTTTTTATTCTTTTGGATTCAAGTCGTAACATCATTAGTTTCACTCTCATTCACCTCTGAGTAAAGAACAACCATGCTAATTAAAAATCTATCTAGAAACTTTTTATTTTTAGATTCTTCCACAACCATTAGACTAGGATTAGTGTTTTGGATTAGGATGTGATTATAACTCTCCAAAGGATTCAAAACAAACTTAGCATATTGCAATAGGGATATTAAACCCAATTTTCATATAAGAATAGTTTGGATCCCCCTCTCACACAAGGGTTACACACGAGGTTGTGTTAGAGAGAGCCATGAATATTATCCCTCCGAGGTTTAACCGTTCAGTGAGATCGGAAGAGC
>CBVK0101730542.1:0-41419 GCA_900067695.1 Picea abies | reverse complement strand
TCATGTCTTCAACCTGTAAAGATAAACTAGTTAATTGATTCAAAATCTGATTCATACCTGGACTGGATTCTCCTACAGGGGTTGATTCTAGTTTCATGGCGATCATAATGACTTGACTTCAGAAGTGACCTTCTATTGCATCAGAGGAACTCTAATGTGTGGTGGGAGGGAAATGATGAACCATTCCTTATGTTGTTCATCTGGTATATGAAAACTTAAACGACCTGTCAAGGTATTAAACCTCTGATCAAATTCCCAAACTGGTTAAGGATTAAACAACAGAAAGAGAATCGACAGATGGAAACTAGAATTCAAATTTCCAGGTTAAGGATTCGACAACAGAAAGCGAATCGACTCATGTAGTCCCAACGACCTGAGACACTTGGCCTCGTTCCAGTTTTTGTGGCAGGAGTGTTTCTCATTTACTATTTTTATTAAAATATGTAAAATCTTGGGAGTTTTTTTGGAGAGTTGTAAAAGACCCGAGAGGTGTTTAGGAACAAGGGGACTGTAGATATATCAATTTGTAATCCAAAGGGGCAGGCGGGGTTGTAATCTATTACTTCTATTGAAGAATCATAAGAGCTGTAGTTTTCAGACTGTAATTATTTTGTTTTATGTGTCTTCTTGTTTGAATATATCACAGATTTGAGGATCAAAGGTTGGAAATGGTTTATGGATCACTAAGCAACAGAGGATCTGTTTTATTTTTATCATTAGTCATTGTGCTGTATTTTTTCCCATCAGTTATGTTCTATTCAAGTATATGTTGATTCATTTGTTGGCACAGGGGCAGCCCCAGGGTTCAACTCTAATAGCGCACCAAAAAACCCTAAGTACTGGCCCTTACAACAACACTTGCGAAGTAGATGAAGTCTCACTCGAAGTAGCAATAGGGGGGTTGCAGGACATAGGTGTCTACAACCAGAGGAAATGCAAGATGATGCCAAAACAACAATGCAAAATAACCTAGAGATTCTTAATAGTATAATCCTTAACTTTGTGAAGTTAGTTGTATCTTCTTATCTTCAACAGGAAAATAATAGTGTAATAACAGTAAAAGATAACAAATAGAAAAGCATCAACCACATGGAACAATAAGATTTTACGTGGTTCACCCTCTCCCTAGGGATACGTCCACAGAACTGTGTTTATTGATAGAATAGAAGAAAATATATAGTTCTATCTGTGCACTCAGCTGCAGATCCTTCTCTCTCCCTTATTTATCTCCTAAGCCTATGCACCCAGCTGCAGAGTTGATCTTCACACCCAAATGAAGACCCAAAATACAAGAATACTCCAAAACATAACACTTCTACATCTCAACACCACTATCGCCTCCTCCTCTCAACTCTTCTAGACCTCTATTTATACATTCCATGACTCTTATAGAACCCTAGACCGAAGCCCAGGTGCTAAAACCCTAGATCCATATTTCCAAAACCCTAGGTCCACATAACCCTTATTTTAAGGACTTCACTAACATGCTCTTCCTTCTTCTCTGCGAGTTTCTCCAAAGAACCCATTAGTGTCTTATTTCGCTTGCTGACTTGTACACAATCTATCTTCTTTGTTGCTTTGTCTTCCTTGATCTTCTCTTTCAATGGATTTCTTTCTTTTACTTCTTTCCTTCTTTTATGGTTCTTTAACCACTTCGACCCTTCCTTGGTTTGTGTGCCTTCCATGCACTTCATACTTTTTCTTTCTTCTTCCTTAATATTCTCTTTCTTCCTTAATACATGACCAACAGACAACATCATTAAAATGAGAATATATTTGTTTAGTGACCATTCTATCTTATGTTTTTTGTCTTTATTCTTCCATCTATCAAACATATAAATCTTGTTGTTTGATGATCAACTTTAATGCCTTCAATGAGTAGAGTGATTGTGACTCCATTTCCCAAAGGTCTGTTACTGATCTATAGTTAACTCATTGCCTTTTCTCTTGATTTTTCTCACTGATCCACTTGAAATTAAATCCTATTCAAATCCAATTCCATGTTACCAAGATTACTCCCATTTGCAGTCTAGGAGTGACTCTTGGAGAGTTAACATTCTCATAAATAAGGAATATGGACTTCCCCACCAACCAACACTTGCATTCAATGATCGATGGTTGGTATTTAATAAGGTGCATGGTTAAAATATGAAGGCTAGGAGACTTGGGAAATTTAGGATTACTTATCAGCCCCTTGGACTCCCCCCTTTTTGGGTGCACCTCATATTTCTTTTCATTTTTTATCTTCTTGATTTCATATCCATGATCATCGCATGGCTAGAAAAAAATCTATGGCATCTTGGAGTACATTAAAATGAGGAGGTAAGGGAAATTTGAGCTCCATCGGTCTTTGACATGATCCAAATTTTACCCAGGTAATATTCTCCTTTCTCTTTATCGAAATGAAAAATTAGTTTCATTTTGGTACCTCTGTTGAAATGTTTTATGTATTACGATATTTATTTTATAGACGGATTTTTTTTTCAACATAGGTCAACACATTTCATATCTATTTATCAGAATTAGGTGGAGTACTATAAAATTCAAATATTGGTGACATATTTTTTGTCACGATGATGTTCAATCCTAGGTCTTTGGCTCCCCATCCTCTAATCCTACTCTAACATCCCCATCTCGCTTGTGCACCCACATTGCACCTCTTCATTTATTCCTGCACACACCTCTGTCACAACCTACTCTACAACACACTCCAACGACACTTTATCTCTTCTCTCTTCTATTATACTACTACTAAGTGTGTCTTCTCCTCTCTCCTCAAACAATTCAACTACATTTTCTATACTACTTCTCGTAATACATTCATTCTCTCATAACATTCGTTGTTGGATCTCTTCTAATCCTATGGATCCGTATTTCCTCTACTCTTCTCTACATCTCACCCTCCTTCTTCCCCCAACCCCCCATCGCAAGGGATTACACTACAATGGTGTCTCGTCTTATTCCCATTAACCCTTTATCCACAAAATTAATATTAATCCAAAGGGATACAATCTCCAGTAATATTCCTCTTGGTACAACCTCAAACTCCCTTTCAACTGTGCTGAAAGATGTGTTATACTCGATAGAAAAATATACAACATGCTCTTCTTTAACTTGATTGAACTATAAATCAATAACACGTGTCCACTTGTTATCTCAGGTTTCAAGCCTCTCAACCATTTCTTGATGCCAAATTTTAGGTTCTTAAGGGTTAAATATAGGGACAATGTCTACTTGCCTCTTTAACCACTCATACAACAAACTAGGAAATTTTGCAAAGAAAATCTTGGTGAAGCGTGTTCCACCTTATCTTAGTAATCCCTTACTTGATTTAAGGGTACCCATAGTTATTCATATGTTAAATTGATTCACAACAAAGGAAGGAGGCACGGTTTGTCCCTCTATATCGTTCTAAAATATTTGGTCCATCCTTCATTATCGGGTTATACCTCCCTTATCTATGGCTATAATATAATATATAAACACATTCCTTATTTAAATATTTATTTAAACGATTCATTCTCTATGCCAATGTTGATTTAAATTTTTGCCACCCTCTTTTTATTAGGTTGAATACTTTTTATGGTAGCAATTTTATTTCTAGTTTCATGATTTTAAATTTATGCAACATGCATCCAACCATGAATTCCATTTCTATATTCACACATAAGAAAATACCAACTTAATAAACAAAATAAAAAATGGGAATTCATACCCAAAGATGGAACAAATATGTTCATAATAAGCTAGTCCAAGGAAAGTGGCTATTGGCTAGCAATATTCCACACAACCGTGGGAAATACACTATGGATGTCACTGCCAAGTCAGGCTACAAGTCCTTTAGGGTGAAGGATAGTGACTATAGTCACTCAAGTCACTCACCCAACCCAATTTCTCTTAGTATTGGCCAAATAATTCAACACAAAACACTATAGGTAATCATTGGTCCAACCTAGCTCTAACACTCCCCTCATTGTCGCACAGAACATTAGGAATATACTCTTTCTCTAATAAATAGTTCCTTAGGGTGTGAAGAAGGAGCCAAATCTATTGTCTACCTTCAAGAGAACCTAATAGATTTTAGTCACGACTCTTGATCAATCAATGAGAAACAATCTACAAGAAAGTGGGTGTGGTTTCCTATCAACCCAACATCCATGCTCCTTTGTAGCCTTCCATCTCTATCTTAGGTGTGCCATCTTTCTAATTTTTCATCGATTCCAAATACCATCTATAGCATGAGACTATAACTCAACAATACATAAGTGAATGGTTGCTAGGTGAATATAGTCTCTCCATGCAAATGAATTCCATCGAAAGGAATGGAATACATCACTATACTAGTAAACTCAAATGCATGAATGGAGGGCACAAGAAAAGGGATAACTCAAGAAAAGAGATATCTTAGGTGTGGCATCTTTCTCAATTTTCATCGATTCCAATTACCATCTATAGCATGAGATCATAACTCAACAATACATAAGCGAATGGTTTCTAGGTGAATAGAGTCTCTCCATGCAAATGAATTCCACCGAAAGGAATGGAATACATCACTATACTAGTCAACTCAAATGCATGAATGGAGGGCACAAGAAAAGAGATATTTCAAAATTCCTAGGAGGTTTGAATCCCAAAAGAGATGGAGACTCTCACAGTCCTCAAGGCTTGCACTCAACCCCCATGCTCTCGTAAATAAGGAATATGGACTTTCCCACCAGCCACCACTTACATTCAATGATCGATGGTTGGTATTTTAATAAGGTAAATGGTGAAAATATGAAGGCTAGGAGATTTGGGAACATTAGGATTACTTATCATCCCCTTGGACTCCCCCCTTTTTGGGTGCACCTCATATTGTTTTTCAGTTTTTATCTTCTTGATTTCATATTGATGATCATCGCATGGTTAGAAAAAAATCTATGGTGGCTTGGAGAACATTAAAATGAGGAAGTAAGGGAAATTGGAGCTCTATCGGTCTTTGACATGATCAAAATTTTACCCAGGTAATATTCTCCTTTCTCTTTCGAGATCGGTCTCGGCATTCCTGCTGAACCGCTCTTCCGATCTCACTAGAATAGAAGAAAATATATAGTTCTATCTGTGCACTCAGCTGCAGATCCTTCTCTCTCCCTTATTTATCTCCTAAGCCTATGCACCCAGCTGCAGAGTTGATCTTCACACCCAAATGAAGACCCAAAATACAAGAATACTCCAAAACATAACACTTCTACATCTCAACACCACTATCGCCTCCTCCTCTCAACTCTTCTAGACCTCTATTTATACATTCCATGACTCTTATAGAACCCTAGACCGAAGCCCAGGTGCTAAAACCCTAGATCCATATTTCCAAAACCCTAGGTCCACATAACCCTTATTTTAAGGACTTCACTAACATGCTCTTCCTTCTTCTCTGCGAGTTTCTCCAAAGAACCCATTAGTGTCTTATTTCGCTTGCTGACTTGTACACAATCTATCTTCTTTGTTGCTTTGTCTTCCTTGATCTTCTCTTTCAATGGATTTCTTTCTTTTACTTCTTTCCTTCTTTTATGGTTCTTTAACCACTTCGACCCTTCCTTGGTTTGTGTGCCTTCCATGCACTTCATACTTTTTCTTTCTTCTTCCTTAATATTCTCTTTCTTCCTTAATACATGACCAACAGACAACATCATTAAAATGAGAATATATTTGTTTAGTGACCATTCTATCTTATGTTTTTTGTCTTTATTCTTCCATCTATCAAACATATAAATCTTGTTGTTTGATGATCAACTTTAATGCCTTCAATGAGTAGAGTGATTGTGACTCCATTTCCCAAAGGTCTGTTACTGATCTATAGTTAACTCATTGCCTTTTCTCTTGATTTTTCTCACTGATCCACTTGAAATTAAATCCTATTCAAATCCAATTCCATGTTACCAAGATTACTCCCATTTGCAGTCTAGGAGTGACTCTTGGAGAGTTAACATTCTCATAAATAAGGAATATGGACTTCCCCACCAACCAACACTTGCATTCAATGATCGATGGTTGGTATTTAATAAGGTGCATGGTTAAAATATGAAGGCTAGGAGACTTGGGAAATTTAGGATTACTTATCAGCCCCTTGGACTCCCCCCTTTTTGGGTGCACCTCATATTTCTTTTCATTTTTTATCTTCTTGATTTCATATCCATGATCATCGCATGGCTAGAAAAAAATCTATGGCATCTTGGAGTACATTAAAATGAGGAGGTAAGGGAAATTTGAGCTCCATCGGTCTTTGACATGATCCAAATTTTACCCAGGTAATATTCTCCTTTCTCTTTATCGAAATGAAAAATTAGTTTCATTTTGGTACCTCTGTTGAAATGTTTTATGTATTACGATATTTATTTTATAGACGGATTTTTTTTTCAACATAGGTCAACACATTTCATATCTATTTATCAGAATTAGGTGGAGTACTATAAAATTCAAATATTGGTGACATATTTTTTGTCACGATGATGTTCAATCCTAGGTCTTTGGCTCCCCATCCTCTAATCCTACTCTAACATCCCCATCTCGCTTGTGCACCCACATTGCACCTCTTCATTTATTCCTGCACACACCTCTGTCACAACCTACTCTACAACACACTCCAACGACACTTTATCTCTTCTCTCTTCTATTATACTACTACTAAGTGTGTCTTCTCCTCTCTCCTCAAACAATTCAACTACATTTTCTATACTACTTCTCGTAATACATTCATTCTCTCATAACATTCGTTGTTGGATCTCTTCTAATCCTATGGATCCGTATTTCCTCTACTCTTCTCTACATCTCACCCTCCTTCTTCCCCCAACCCCCCATCGCAAGGGATTACACTACAATGGTGTCTCGTCTTATTCCCATTAACCCTTTATCCACAAAATTAATATTAATCCAAAGGGATACAATCTCCAGTAATATTCCTCTTGGTACAACCTCAAACTCCCTTTCAACTGTGCTGAAAGATGTGTTATACTCGATAGAAAAATATACAACATGCTCTTCTTTAACTTGATTGAACTATAAATCAATAACACGTGTCCACTTGTTATCTCAGGTTTCAAGCCTCTCAACCATTTCTTGATGCCAAATTTTAGGTTCTTAAGGGTTAAATATAGGGACAATGTCTACTTGCCTCTTTAACCACTCATACAACAAACTAGGAAATTTTGCAAAGAAAATCTTGGTGAAGCGTGTTCCACCTTATCTTAGTAATCCCTTACTTGATTTAAGGGTACCCATAGTTATTCATATGTTAAATTGATTCACAACAAAGGAAGGAGGCACGGTTTGTCCCTCTATATCGTTCTAAAATATTTGGTCCATCCTTCATTATCGGGTTATACCTCCCTTATCTATGGCTATAATATAATATATAAACACATTCCTTATTTAAATATTTATTTAAACGATTCATTCTCTATGCCAATGTTGATTTAAATTTTTGCCACCCTCTTTTTATTAGGTTGAATACTTTTTATGGTAGCAATTTTATTTCTAGTTTCATGATTTTAAATTTATGCAACATGCATCCAACCATGAATTCCATTTCTATATTCACACATAAGAAAATACCAACTTAATAAACAAAATAAAAAATGGGAATTCATACCCAAAGATGGAACAAATATGTTCATAATAAGCTAGTCCAAGGAAAGTGGCTATTGGCTAGCAATATTCCACACAACCGTGGGAAATACACTATGGATGTCACTGCCAAGTCAGGCTACAAGTCCTTTAGGGTGAAGGATAGTGACTATAGTCACTCAAGTCACTCACCCAACCCAATTTCTCTTAGTATTGGCCAAATAATTCAACACAAAACACTATAGGTAATCATTGGTCCAACCTAGCTCTAACACTCCCCTCATTGTCGCACAGAACATTAGGAATATACTCTTTCTCTAATAAATAGTTCCTTAGGGTGTGAAGAAGGAGCCAAATCTATTGTCTACCTTCAAGAGAACCTAATAGATTTTAGTCACGACTCTTGATCAATCAATGAGAAACAATCTACAAGAAAGTGGGTGTGGTTTCCTATCAACCCAACATCCATGCTCCTTTGTAGCCTTCCATCTCTATCTTAGGTGTGCCATCTTTCTAATTTTTCATCGATTCCAAATACCATCTATAGCATGAGACTATAACTCAACAATACATAAGTGAATGGTTGCTAGGTGAATATAGTCTCTCCATGCAAATGAATTCCATCGAAAGGAATGGAATACATCACTATACTAGTAAACTCAAATGCATGAATGGAGGGCACAAGAAAAGGGATAACTCAAGAAAAGAGATATCTTAGGTGTGGCATCTTTCTCAATTTTCATCGATTCCAATTACCATCTATAGCATGAGATCATAACTCAACAATACATAAGCGAATGGTTTCTAGGTGAATAGAGTCTCTCCATGCAAATGAATTCCACCGAAAGGAATGGAATACATCACTATACTAGTCAACTCAAATGCATGAATGGAGGGCACAAGAAAAGAGATATTTCAAAATTCCTAGGAGGTTTGAATCCCAAAAGAGATGGAGACTCTCACAGTCCTCAAGGCTTGCACTCAACCCCCATGCTCTCGTAAATAAGGAATATGGACTTTCCCACCAGCCACCACTTACATTCAATGATCGATGGTTGGTATTTTAATAAGGTAAATGGTGAAAATATGAAGGCTAGGAGATTTGGGAACATTAGGATTACTTATCATCCCCTTGGACTCCCCCCTTTTTGGGTGCACCTCATATTGTTTTTCAGTTTTTATCTTCTTGATTTCATATTGATGATCATCGCATGGTTAGAAAAAAATCTATGGTGGCTTGGAGAACATTAAAATGAGGAAGTAAGGGAAATTGGAGCTCTATCGGTCTTTGACATGATCAAAATTTTACCCAGGTAATATTCTCCTTTCTCTTTATCGGAAGGAAAAATTAGTTTCATTTTGGTACCTCTGTTGAAATTTCTTATGTATTATGATATTTATTTGACAGGCGCCCATGTTTTTAACATAGGTCAACATGATGCATGAGAGAGATGAAGAAACCACAAGCTAGGGTTTGATAGTCACGGTCTCAATAGAGTTTAGAATGGTTACCAAAGGGGGTGGGAGTGGCACCCGATCATACATGAGGTAGTGGTGAACAAGGGGAAATGCCCATGAGGCATTGGGTTCAAAGAACCGCTGATAAAAACCTCTGGATCAAGATCGTAAAGGAACAAGGAGAGAAACAAGGAAAAAATGAATCGCATGGGGGAGGAAGCCAGAGAAACCCATAAGGTTGCATAGGAATCAGAGAACCCCAGTGGGGAAGATGGGCACAACCCATGTAAACCTAAAACAACAGTGATACTGAAGGTTATATTGGAATACCCACAAATGCAACTCTATTGGGACTAGATGAAGATGCATGCACTAATTTGCAAGTTCATGGGGTTGTGACCCACAGAAAGAACATTGCACAACTAGATAAAATATCAATGGAAGCCAAGTGGAGAAGTGGAACTCCACCTAGGTTTGAAAGGATTTTTCACAACAGTCTTCATGAACATGGAGGACAAGAATAAATTATTTGAGGGGGGGGCATACTTCCACGCCTCAATAGGGTTGTACATGCGGCCATGGAAGGAAAACTTCTCCCTATAGAAAGAAACCTTTAAAAATGTCCCATTCTAGTTGAGGTTTTACTCCTTACCACTAGACTACTGGTTGTCATCCACCTTCTAAGAAATCGGGAACAAACTTGGAAAATATGTTAAGACATCGGAAGAAACCCTAAAAGGGAGATATACATCCTATGCAAGGATCTGCATAGAGATGGATGTGTCGGGGGCACTCCCAGAAGCCATAAGACTGTAATTCAGGGATGAGGAATGGATAGAAAGTTTCGATTATGAGTAGATCCCATTTAGATGTAGAATATGCCATGAAAATGGACACTTAATCAGAGAATGTCCACTCAATAAAAAACAAGAAATGGAAAACACCAAAGCACAACATGATGAGGATGGGTTTGTAAAACCGAGCCATAGAAACAAAGAAAACAAGAAACCAAGAAAAGCCCCAACATAAAGCAACCCAGAAGCCAAGACTAGAACATAAGGATAGGATAGGGCTAACCAAGGGGAAGAAGGAGGAAAATAAAAGACAAAAGCTAGAGTAGCTAGGGAACAAGCAACTCAGGATAACACCGATATTCCAGGCAATAAGAGAGAACAAGGAGACAACGCAAGTGATATGGAAGGAGGAACTGAAGATGCTGACATCCCAATGTAGGACGTAGACGAATATTTAGAGATGACACCAAGCGAGGTAGGCATGAAAGACCCTGATCTCAGAGACATTATGGAAAGGGAAGGAATAGATCTCTCAAACATCATGGAGTAATGGAAAAAGCAAGGAGTAGACAATGTGCCAGTGGAACAACTAGATCGTATCCAATACCTTTTCCTTCTAAGGAAGGAAACAAAATCCAGAGGGATCAAGAGTACGTACGAAGAAATAGGACACCTAGGAATCAATGCAGGCGAGGGAAACCCACAACATTCACCCAAGCAGACGAGGCAAAAGAAAGGCAGGAAATCAAACAACGTGGCCCTACAAGAACTAGGATCCATGATGATAAATTCAGGTAAGATAAAAAATCTCTTTCCCAAATCCCCCCCACATGTTTAAATGAAGATTAAAACATGGAATATAAGAGGCTTAAACATCCCACGAAAGCAAAGAATCCTTAAAAATAGACTGATGAAGGAACAACCTGACCTTTGTTTCATTCAAGAGACAAAATGCATTGTAGACAAAATGGAAACAATCAGTAAAAAACAATGGAGCAAGTACCAGATGTTGGCTGTTGAAGGCCAACAGACGACAGGTGGTATACTCACCTTATGGAACCCACATTCACTGAACCTACTAGCAGTTGAAGCTACGAGACACACACTCTTGGTTAACATGCAAATTATAGGTAACACCAAGGCGATTCTATGCACCAATGTGTATGGTCCCCAGAGGTTGGAAGAAAAAATGAGAATGCTTGAACACCTAGAAAATATAAAGGCCATATCCCATAACCTCCAATGGATCTTAGCAGGGGACTTCAACATAATCATGACACTTGCGGAGAAAAAAGGGGGCACCAGGAGACTGGATAGAGATGCATAGGAATTCACAGCTTTCATTGAGACAATGGAGATGGTAGACATCAGAATCAACAATGGCCGGTTCACCTGGAACAACAAACGAAGTAATCACTACCAAGTAGCTACAAGGATAGATAGATTCCTAGTGTTAGAATCCATCATTCTGCAGGGACTAACCTTAGACTCTAGCATCCTACCATGGGGGGGCTCATACCATTGGCCAATCTAATTGGAAGCAAACATCCAAACCACTCTGAAGAACATACCTTTTAGATTTCAGAAATTTTGGATCGAACATCCCACCTTCAAGGAGAACATCAACCATTGGTGGTGGGAGGAATTACCAGATCAAGGGACAAGGATATTTAAACTTTATAAGAGACTCAAGTACATCAAACACAAACTCAAAGAGTGGAACAAGGAAATATTTGAGAACATAAACCAAGAAAAGAAAAAGATAGAGGATAGAATGAGGATACTCCAGGAACTCTACATAGACAAGGGTTACACAAAGGATTGGAAAAGAGAAGAGATACAAATGAACCAGGAATGGGAAGCAAGATGCCAGCAGGAAGAAACTCTCTGGCACCAGACGTCCGGAATCAGGTGGCTAAAGGAAGGGGAGTGGAATACCAAGTTTTTTCATAGAACCACCATTGCAATAAGAACCCACAACAAAATCTTGAAAATTAGGGATCTGGATGGGATTGAAAGAGAATCGCACAAGGAAATTGAACATACACTGGTCAATCACTTCTAGAGGATAGCCCAGGAACCCAACCAACAGAGAACTGAGGCCATACAAAGGATAACTCAGCACACCCACATGCTAGTCCCATAGGAACAAAATGTCAATCTAAACAAACCCATAACAAAGGAGGAAATTGACCAAGTGGTCCAGGAAATGCCCAATGGAAAGGCCCTAGGCCCAAATGGCTTCACAGTGAAATTTTTCAAAGCCTACTGGGAAGTGGTTAAATATGATGTTTATGGGGTGGTGGAAGACTCCATATGTTCAACCTCCATCCTGAAAGTGTTAAATGCCACAATGATCACTCTAATCCCAAAAGAAAATGAAGCAAGGACCCCAGATCACTACAGGCCGATAAATTTATGCAATGTTGTTTACAAGATAATCTCCAAATTCATAGCTAATAGACTGAAACCACTCTTACCCACATTGATTTCACAGGAGCAGGCGGGTTTCGTAGAAGGAAGACAAATACTAGATAACATCATTCATGCCCATGAACTTATACACACGCTAAAAATACAAAGGAGAGGGGGCATGATAATCCAAATTGACCCGGCAAAGGCTTATGACAAGATTAGTTGGCACTATATGACCAAAATGGTGGAATCCTTTGGGTTTGAACAACACTGGATCAAATGGATTGTCAATCTAGTCTCAACAACAAGCTACTCACTCCTAATTGATGGAGCCCCAACAAAACCTTTCTGGCCTTCGAGAGACATTAGACAAGGAGACCCGTTGCCCCCCTTCCTGTTCATTCTGATGATGGAAAGGCTTAGTTGAAGCATAAAAATATCAACTGCAACATAGGAACTAAAAGGAATCAAACCCTTCGAAGACTGTGTAGCCTCCACACACCAACAAATCGTTGATGACACCCTACTCCATGGCACACCCACGGTCAGGGAAACAAAAACCTATAAAAGAATATTAGAAGACTTTGGGGAAGCCTCAGGGTTGGATATCAACCACTCAAAATCCATGATCTATTTCTTCAACACTAATCCTGCAATCCAAAGGAACCTAGCCAATATTTTAGGGTTTGAATGCAAAACGCTCCCAACGAAATACTTGGGAATTCCCCTGACGGGCAGAATTTGCAACATGGCAACATGGGAAGGAGTGATCAACAAACTACAAGAGAGGGTAAAAACTTGGACTTACAAAGCTCTCAACCTGGCAAGGAGGCTTATCCTTACCAAAGTGGTCCTACAAGAAATTCTGACATATATGATGTCAGCGTTACCTGCTCCCAAAGGAATACTACAAAAGATAAGATCCATTCAAAGAGATTTCCTATGGTGAGGTGTTGAAAATAAAAAGAAATGGGCCCTTGTAGCCAGGGAGAAGGTTTTTCGACCAAAAGGAAAAGGAGGCCTGGGGTTACAAGATTCACATGTAACCAATGAAGACTACGGGGCAAAACTCTAGTGGAGATGGGTCAAGGACAAATCAATACCATGGACAAACCTCTGGAAGGCCAAGTATGCCCCGAACATCAATGATCAAGACCAAATTCGACTCATGGGCACAAGGGAGGGATCAACCATTCGGAATCTCGCCTGGCACAACAAGAACTGGATTCATAAACACATCTTCAAGGAAGTCAGAAATGGTCAAACTGCCAGATTCTAGGAGGATGCGTGGCAACAAGAACCCAGAATGGAAAATTCGGACAGGGAGGAGCTCCAACATGAAATGACTACGCAAGGAAAAACAACAATCCATCACTACTGGAAGCCAAGAAATGATAGCGATAGATGGAGGACCTGGGAAAAACTCAATCCACCAAATAGAGACTGTATCGCAACTCTAGCGGAAGAGGTGGAAGAGGAATCGGGGAAAAGGAAAATTGCAATCTCAGAGGACAAGGACCAATTAAGGTGGGGCGGGGAAAATGGTGGGGAATTCAACTTAAAAGAAGCTTGGTTATACATCGCATACCGAGATCAAGAGGACCCGATGCAATAGTGGGGAAATATCTGGAGCAACCCCCAATGACCAAAAATCAAAATGTTCAAATGGTTAGTTCTCCACAACTGAATTCTAACATGGGAAAAACTCAGGAAAATGGGTTATATAAGCCCTTCTCATTGCCATCTTTTTCAATCTAAGGAGGAAACAAAAAATCACCTCCTTGATGAGTGCAGTTACACAACAGAGCTATGGGATTAGGCGACAGACATCTATCGCCAGTCCAATAGAATCTGGGGCAACATCAGTGCAACCATCAACAATTGGAATGAGAGCTACAATGAAAATGAAAAGGTGAACCTCTGTTGGAACCTAACGTCGGGGATGATCATCTGGGAAATATGGAAGGAGAGGAATCGACACATCTTCATGAATGAAAGCCTATCGTAAGGGAATCTCAAGGATGCAATTATTTCCTAAATACGAGAAACGATGCAGAGCCACAACTGCAAGAAGGAAACAACTCAACTCACATATCAAGACTCCCGCATCTTGGAGGTTTTTCACCTAAAATATGGGTGCAACAACACAATGGTAGAGCAGGATCCACAACTCCAACTATGAGACCGCAACTGGACCCCCCCCGTTAGGATTCCTCAAAATAAATTTTGACGCGGCGGAGAAAGGAAACCCAGGAGTGGCAGGGATGGGAGGGGTGATCAGAGACAGTGGTGGTAACATCATCCGGTTGTATTCTGTGAGTATGGGAAACTCCACCAACAACACAACGTAATTTGGATCCCTGGAGCTTGGCCTTGAAATCCTAAGGTGTGAAAAGATGAAAAACACTATCGTGGAAGGCGACTCCACCCTGGTCATCAACACGGTGAAGAGACTCCAGAATGGTACCAGAGTGGGAAAGGTTCAAAGACACTGGCACCTGGATCTCTCCCTACAGAAAATCCAGGAGCATCTAAAAAATATGAACACAGTGGAGTTGCACTAGGTCCGTAGGTCAATGAATGGACTGGTGGACAAACTAGCCAACGAGGGGTCGAAAAGGATGGTTCAGAACTAGACAATACCTGGATCAGTCTCCTGAATGAACAATTCAGAACATACTGCATCCAACTAGCAACAAAAGATCATGAAGGAAGGTTAAGCAAGGAAGGTCACATCGAGAAGGGCAGCGCAAGGCCTGGAAGTAGGCAAGTAGGACCCAAGAAGGATATGATTGTTGAACACTCGATCACCAATGACCATGCAGGATCAACATAAACAACTGGTGGGGGTACGGTAGCAAGACCTTGATGACAGAAATAATTGCGGGGAAATCACGTGGGAAAGTACAGACGACAAACCACATGCAACAAATGACGTAAGGCATGAGGGAGTGACATGACTTAGAATTGACCCTCTAGGCCAAAGTACAGGTACGAAAAGAAGTACAGTAGGATCTCAAGCGAGTAGGGACATGGATCTGCACAGGGATAAAGGCTGATTCATCACGATCATATGTGTCAAGACCAGGGAAAAGAACTGGAGGGATCACCACTACAAACAAGCCATGATTGGAAGGACAAGATCCCAGCAGGAGAAGATCAATAAGAGGAAAGACAACAGGAGTAGCCTCAAATAGAAGGAGCGCAAATGCAGGGAAAGGAAGAATCCATGTGAAGTGAGGCACAGGCTATGTAACCAACAAAGGAGTTGTGATAGACCAAACAGGATGGTGAGAATGAAGCACACACATAGGAAGAGGAATCACCTTGGAAATGAAGCTCTGAATAGGTAGGCAACAAAATATGCAGAGGGAACCTTCCAAACTTTGGTTGCACCAAAAGGAAAAGCGACCATCACCCACTGGGAAAAGGAAATCAAAGAAAAACACAAAGGTAAAGCTTGGGATGCACTGGAACAGGAAGTGGACTGTGTAACTGATATGGGGGCCACACAGCCTAGGGAAACCCTCTACCATAAAACAGTGGAGATGGTGTGGCTAACTAAGATGATGATCAACAAAGTGAGTTCGGAAATGGAAGAAGCCAGGCGGGAGGACAACAGAGATCACAAGAAAATGCTGGATGAAATCCTGAGTCATCTTAGTAGCCTAGAAACTATTACCAAACTGCTAGTTGAGGTTGAGAAGGATTAGAAATCCAAGATGGAGTGGTTAGTTGCTCAATTTCACCTCTATCTGTGCTATTTTCATCACATGGAAATCACACCATCCGATGGACATGACACGCCAACCCATATTTAGAAGACTCACACGATCTCCCAGAAGGAGGATAATAGGAATTGGGTGGATGAAGGGAAGAAACACATCACTGTCCTAGATGAGTGAACGGTTAGTTGAATGGTTAGTTTGACCACTATCCCCCGGGCCTAGTGGGTAGTCTTTGCATCTGTTGTTTTTGTCTATGTTGCTTTTTCTTTTCAAAATCGTTATGGGGGGACTGCCCTGGCTTCCCCTGGTGGCAGACCAATCCCACCCCTTGTACATTCCAGTAAGCACAACTTGGGAACCCTTGGTTTGGTTTCCTACTAGGCAGGCCATGAGGCCCCATTTTTTTGTATCATAATCTATTCTATAGTAATACAACTTCTTACACTCACTTAACAAAAAAAAAAAACATAGGTCAACACATTTCATATCTATTTATCAGAATTAGGTGGAGTTAGTATCAAATTCAAATATCTGTGACATAGTATTTGTTGCGACAATGTTGAATCCTATGTGTTTATCTTCCCATCCTCTAATCCTACTCCAACATCCCCATCTTGCTTGCTGCACCCACATGGCACCTCTTCATTTATTCTTGCATGCACATCTGGAATGACCTACTCTACACCACACTCTGACGACGCTTCATCTCTTCTCTCTTCTACTCTATTACTACTCAGCATGTCTTCTCCTCTCTTCCTCAAACAATTCAACTACACCTTTTATATTGCTTCTCGTAATACATTCCTTCTATCATAACATTTGGTGTTAGCTCCCTTCTACTCCTATGGATCCATATTTCCTTTACTCTTCTCTGCATCTCACCCTTCTTCTTCCCCCAGCCCCCCGTCACAAGGCATTACACTACAATGGTGTCTAGTCTCATTCACATTAACCCTTTATCCACAAAAATCATCTTAATCCATAGGGATACAATCTCCAGTAATACTCCTCTTGGTCCGACCTCAAACTCCCTTTCAACTGTGCTAAATGTTGTGCTATACTCAATAGAAAAATCTACAACATACCCTTCTTTGACTCACTCAAACTAGAAAACAACAACATGAGTCCACTTGATATCTCGGGTTTCAAGCCTCTCAACCATTTCTTGATCCCAAATTTCAGGTTCTTCAGGGTGAATGATAAGGATAATCTCTGCTTGCCTCTTTAATCACTCATACAAAAAACTAGGAAATTCTGCAAAGAAAATCTTGCCGAGGGGTGTCCTACCTTAGCTTAGTAATCCCTTACTTGATTTAAGGGTACCCATAGTTAGTCAATTAGTTATTCATGTGTGAAATTCATTCATAAAACATGATCCTTTGTTATTGGGTTATACCTCCCTTATCTATGGCCATAATATAACATATAAACATATTCCTTATTTAAATATTTATTTAAACGGTACACCACCGTTGATTTATGTTTTTGACATCCTCGTTTTGTTAGGTTGAATGCTTTTTAGGGCATCAATTTTATTTCTAGTTTCATGATTTTAAATAATTAACGGTTTGCGGAATTTGGATTCATGATTTATTTTAACATGCTTAGATGTTTATGTGTGAGGCAGTTGCTATTATGCAAGATGTGATGCAATGGATATAAAGGACATTGGGCAATATGTGATGCCATTCATACAAAGGACATGTTGTTGTTGCATGAAGGTGCGGTACTTTTTATTTTGGTACATGTCTTCCTCTTCCCTATTTACATTTAAAATAAAAAATATTTTCGATAATTTTGATTTTGTATTTCAAAGCTACAATTATGTTTACTATTTCGGTTGAAGAAGTTAAAAAGTGTCCAATATGATGCCCAACACATTAAATTGATGCTATTAATTATTTTGTCCAATACTTTCATCAGTTTTATTATATATGGTTTTTAGTTACAACTAGAAATAATTGGTTAGTACCATTGTAATTTAATTTAAATTACAATATGATTGTAACCATGGGTTTCCAATCTGGTCCAATTTTAAGTTTCCACTCCCACCTTCAGATTTAAATCACATCCATATGTTTTTTCTGAGCTAAAATGTATAAAATTATCTTATTCTATTATTAAAAGGAAACTTGTGTATGTTTTTTAATCCAACGTTTTAGACTTCATCCAAATGATTCCATCTTATTCATCACACAAAACCATATAAAATTGAGCGGATTTAGTACATCTTGGAGTTAAAAGACGTGATCAGTGGTTGTTAGAGCTATTACATGAAAGCGTTCATTTCCTCAGGTGTATGGCACCTTCGGTGGAACATAGTAGGGATCGATCATGTGATCAATTGACATAATTGATCAAGTCCGCATAAATTTGTTAGGAAAAAATATTTATATTACAGAGAATTAATTATTGAAGTAATATGCATAATGGTGTAACAATGTTTGAAATTAAAGTGCAGTGGTTATAAAATGATATTTCTTTACTTCTTCCAATTATTAATTATTATTGTTTTTCTTTATATTTAATTTTTGGATTGTTATTATTTATATAGAACAATTAATGCAATTTTTTGGAATGTTATTTTTATTAAATATAATTTATTGTTGACTTTGTGAGCAATTTTTTAAAAACTAATAATATATAGATATTTATTTAAATGAAATATGTTTAAATATTTTTGAAATTATTAAAGTTTTTTTTTAACTTTTCTTTTGGAAAAAAATATTAATTAGATTAATCATAAAATTTGAAGCTGCTATATACGTTTTAAAACTTAGTTCACTAATAAAAAAATATCATTATTATGGTTATCTTATTATAAAAGATATATATATTTTTAACATAATTGTATTTAGAAAAATGCATGGATTTCTCCAAAAACAATGAGAATTACAATCTATGCATAGGTCAAATGTGCATTATAAATGTATGATGTATTAGTTCCTATACCTATCTGTAATCTATGAGTTGAACTGATGTAGTTTATACAAAAATGTCACTGGAAGATGGCTACAAAGGAACATAGCAAATACAAAACTTTGTTAAGTGTGCAAAACTAATGCAAATGCAGATTTGTGTCCACCTAGTTCTGTTGAGAGGCCTTGTTCTCCTAAGTTTCTATTGGGTCTGGGTGTTCTTCTTGCATTGTTCTTGGGTCAATAGGAGAAATCAAATGCATTTGTAGGCAGGATGCTTAGTTTGAAGCTTTGGATTCTACAAATACAGTTGGGTGATTGTTCTCTCAAGCGCCTTGTTGCTGTTGGGACCAACGAATGGAGCAAATCAGATTTGATTTCATGTTAACAGTGTGCATGACTAGGGCCAATTCCTCATTGTGGCATTTCTCATGGGCATGAAATTTCTGAGATTGTTGTTCCATTTGGGTTTTAAGTGCTACAATTGCCTCTTGTTGTGAATGCACATGTTCATGTTATTGGATTACTAAAGGGGGGGGTGAATCAGTGATAGAGCAATTTAATCATTTTTAACCATATAATCCAAGTGTTATATCAATGAAGCATTATCATCCAATAACTGCAAAGTAAATAAGAAATGAACAAATGAACAAACATACACATACATAGTACACCAATGTTTTACGTGGAAACCCAAATCGAGAGAAAACCATGAAATGATTTTTCTTATATGTCTTGAAGAATTACATTCATTAGAAGCACCAACTTCCTTTGTTTTCCAGCTGCAACTAGAAGGAGGCTCCAACCCTCTAGTTTCTCAGGCTACAACCCGAGGGAAGCTCCAACTCCCCAATTCTCTGGCTACAACCAAAAGGAGGCTACAACCCCCTATGTTCTCCGACTACAACCACCTGTCCTTGCCCCGTCCTGCCACCCTAAAGTAGAAGTAGAATGATGGAACCATTGTCAACATGTCACTGTGAGATATACCATTGTAAACCTGTACCAATAAATTCGAACCATGCATCAACCATGCATCAACCTGTACCTCAACCTGCAATCAACCTGTACAATAAACAAGTGCATCAACCATGCACCAACCTGTACCAAATAACCTGTAATCAACCTATACCATAAACAAGTGCATCCAACCATGTACCAAGTATGTACCAATCATGTGTCAACTACTCATCAACTATGACTCATCAATATTTACCAACATCATCAACTATACACCTCATGTATGTGCCAACTCATCAGCTACTCACTACTACATATTGAAAAATTTGCGATGACCACTTGCGACGAAAGTACTCTTTCATCACAGCATGCAAGAGAAAAAATTCATCTTTTCTAAATCTATCCCGTATTCGTCGCAATCTCGACGCCCACAATTTAACTACATTATTATGGTCAATGTTCATCTCACGAGGGACACCTGTAGATTGTCCATCGCTCTGGTGATGAATGTTGACCATAATAATTTAGTCAAAATTTACCATTAAAAATGACCTAAAAAAAATAGGTGGAAAAAAATATATTTTTAGGTCACTATCGTCGCAATTGTGGCGATAGTGACCTAAAATTGGCCTATAAATATTTGACGATTTAAAGATGTTGCGACAATCTTGCTATAACAACAACGGTTCCGAAG
This sequence comes from Picea abies, assembly GCA_900067695.1. Taxonomy (NCBI): domain Eukaryota; kingdom Viridiplantae; phylum Streptophyta; class Pinopsida; order Pinales; family Pinaceae; genus Picea; species Picea abies. The sequence goes on along the minus strand of CBVK0101730542.1, from coordinate 20,850 downwards.
GGGTATTTTTGTGCGGAAAAATGTCGCAGAATGTTGTTAGAGGTGGGGAAAAAAGTAAAGTGGGTGAAAATGATGATGGTAGATGTTATTGCCCTTGTAAAAAATGTTGCCTCAGACGTCCCGTAAGAATTTTAATAGAAACAAATACAAAACATTGTAGGAAATATGGTCACATTGATGGCGGATCGAATGAATATCGTCCCATGGTAATTAGCTATATATTCATTATCTTTTTTTATTTTGTCAATTTTATATAAAATCATATATATGTATATATATTGTTTGAATGTTTGTTATAGTATACACTAATTTTGCATGATTGTTTGTACTTATAAAGTTAGAGTTTCCCTCTAACTTTTCGCAGAATATTGCACCAAGTATTAGTAGAAATGATGTTGTATAAGCTGAGGAACATCATCATGACCAAGCAAATGAGGATCTCTTGGAAGATGATGATGGGACAAATCAAGTTAATGATCCCATGGAAGAAGATGACGGGACAAATCAAATGATCCAAGACTTGTTTTCATAGCCGGATGAGGATGGGGAAAATGCTAGTATTTATGATGAAACTCTATTAGAAAAGGCAAATAAACGACTTTATGAAGGATCAAGAGCAAATCTTCTCTCCGCTATATTGTTGCTGGTGAACTTAAAGGTTATGAATAATTTGTCGAACACTTGTATGACACAGATACTAAGGTATGTAATATGTTTCATCTCATACTGTACATAAATTTTGATTTTTTTATATTTGTTTTTAGTGTTAATTAATGTGTAAAATAAGAATGCATTTTTTACGATTAATATTCTCACATTAACTAGTTGTTTGTTATGTTGTAGATTGTTAGGTGAATTTTTGTTACCATCGTCAAATATTTTACCTCGCACATATCGAGGTTTGCATGCCATTATGAAAGACATTGGAATGGATTATCAAACTATAGATGCATGTCCTAATGACCATATTATATATTATGGACACCATGCTTCGAAAACGGAATGTCCGCAATGTCTTATCAGTAGATATCGAACTGATCAAGTAACAAAAAGGGTGCCTCGAAAGGTTCTTCGACAGATTCCCATAATTCCACGTTTACAGTGATTGTTCAGGTGTGAAATCATAGCACAATTTATGGATAACCATGCACATAATAGAAGTGAAGATGGTGTTCTTCGAATGCCTGCCGATGGTTCTGCATTTAGGGAAATTGAGGAAAAATTGGCAGATTTCAAAGATGAACCTCGTAATGTTAGGCTTTCATTGGCAGCTGACAGTGCTAATCCATTCAGAGAGCTTAGGTCTATTTACTCTGTGTGGCCTATTTTTGTTATCAACAATAACATTACTCCTTGGATGTCAATAAAGAGGGAGCACATAATGTTAACAATGTTTGTTCCAGGTATTTGTTTACATTAATTATTTGAATTTAACATTTTCATTTGTTTCAATTTTTGCATAATATCTTTTGTTTATTTATTTAATTATATATATTACATGATATCATTCCTTTAGTATATCGAGCCTCTTATCGATGAGCTACTAAAGTTATGGGCTAGCATCACAATGTACGACATATGTAAACCAATCGGGGAGAAGAAATTTAAATTCCGTGGAATACTTTTATGGACAATTCATGATGCCCCTAGACTAACACATTTTTGTGGTATGTATAAGCATTCTAATATTGCTCTTTAATACTATACGATATTTTAATGTTATCATGGTGTATGTTTACTTTTTAAATAATCTCATCGTATAATTGACATTAATCCATTTGTTGCAGGTCTTCAAACAAAGGGTAAATTTGCATGTCCAGTTTTTGGCCCTAAGATGAAGTATCGTCATTCAAAAAGTTTAGGAAAGATGGTGTTTGATGAGTATAGGCACCTTCTTCCTAAGAACCATAGGTATCGTACTACTGAGAAACATCTTTTCAATGGGAAAGAAGAGACTGGTTTAAAACCACGAAGAATGACACCTCACCTATGGAGGTTGGAATATAATAGAAATCGTCAAGGTACTCAATTTCATAATGTATCGTAGATCGTGTAATGTTTTGAATGTTTATTTTAATCATTGAATTTATTTTACCGTATTTGATAATTATTTTTGTGATTTCTTTTATGCTTCATGAAGGCCACAATCATCATGAAGGTATTAATAATGGGCTTCCACGAGGAATGAAATCTTATCCCGCTCAATTCATGAGGTTGCCCTACTATGAGGAGCCTAAAAATGGCTCATTTGTTTGATACAATGCATATCAGGAAGAATGTGACTAAAACGTTATGGTGAATCATAGATGGTAGGAGGGACAAAGACAAAATTGTCAAAATTTGTACTGACATTCAGGAAGCCAATCATGCAATGCGAAGTGTGATCCGATATTCAAAAATATCGGATGAAGTACTTGACCGAAATAACCTTCCATGGTTATTAACAGATCAACAAAGCAATGATGTAAAAGAGGTCATTCAAAGAATTAAATTTCCCATGGGTTTTGCTTCAAACATAAAAAAATATCTTAATGAAGAAAGGAGAATTTGGTGGGGTAAAAACACATGATTGACATAACTTCATTAAGGTAATAATTTTGGTATACATATTTATATATATTTGTCACAAACCCACTACCATAATCAAACTTTTCTTTGATTTCTCAACAATCAGGATCCCCGAATTACCTACAGAGGCCTAGTGCAAGCTAGCTCTTTCTCTCTCTCTGTTCCCATGTGATCGCGAGTCATGATCAAAGGTCAGATAATCATGGTGCCTCTTTGTATTTCATGCCTAGATGCTACAGTGATGTCGAATCGTTCGAATTTGCAACCGCCGAACCCCGACAGGGTTGGTAACTGGCCAATAGGGACGAGTCCCTACAGGGTTGGCAAATGGCCATTAGGAATGGCCTTGTTGCGCGGGTGAGGGGAGTACAGGTGGTGAGAGGGGAAACACGACACGGTGGGTGGCGTGATAGGAGACGGGTCCCACTTCACATGCCACACCATTCCGAACACCCCCCCCACCCATTAAAGGCATAATGGCAAGGGGGGTTCGGAATTCGCCTGAATGTCGTTGATCGAGGTGAATTGATCCTGACCGTCCCCGAGTTGCACGTTTGATTCCGGACCGCCCCCCACTGCTAAAGGAAGAACAACAAGGGGGCTCCGGAATGAAGCCTCAGTCGTAGATCTGGGTGGGTGGACTTTGGTCGTTCAAATCTTCTCACCACTTACCCTAAGGCGCATTCGCACCCCGGTGTAAAGTTGACGTCTCTTCCCCACATCTGATGGTCATTATAGACCTTGAGATTCTCCAAAGGAATCTCGTTCGTTCATCGGGACTTAATCACATGCTAACATCTCCATATTTATAAGTTGGGATTTATCAAGGCAAGAGCCCGACCTCTTGTCAATGGAACTCCCGAATCCCCGATTCCCGAATTCCCGAAATGGGTAACCTCTCGACACGTAGCCTACCGAAATCGGACGATCTAAGACTGATCCGGGGTTTCCACCATGGAACATCCCGATCTCTCGTCATCAGAACTCCCGAGTTCTTGATTCCTGATTTCCCGAAATGGGTAATCTCTCGACACGTAGCCTCCCGAAATCGGACGGTCTACGACTGCTCCAGGGTTTCCACCATGGAACATCTCGATCTCTCGTCATTAGAACTCCATAGTTCCTGATTCCCGATTTCCCGAAACGGGTAATCTCTCATGACACGTGGCCTCCTTTAATTAGATGACCCAAATCCATTTCGGGGCTTTCACCCTTATTCACTGGGGGTTTAACCCTCGGGTATCTCTTGACAGATCCAACGACTGTCGGGTTTTCCAGCCGAGATCTGACGGCTCAGACATGTTCCTAACTTGTGTGCTCTCCCACGACTCCCTGGACATGGAAAGATCAACGGTCTGGATGCTCTCATGGACCTTGGGGATCTATGGTCCCGACCTCTTCGCTACCCACGAAGACACAGAAAGTCATGGGGGTAAGGCACTTAACATCCTACTTTCTCCTACAAAATCTAACGGTCATGAGTGACCACAAATTTCCCAACGGAATCTCGTCCGTCGATCACCACCTATCAAGGTTAAGGCACTTAACTTTCCAGCTTCTTCTTCTTATCTGACGGTCATGTGTGACCACAGATCTCCCGACGAGATCTCGTCCGTTGATTCGATACCTATCAGGGATTTCTTAGGGCCTTGCGTCCTCACGTCCTCCTTCAAGCTTCTTGAGGATGTTTTCAAGGGGGGGTATCTCTATGGGGAGGTTTACCCAGAGTACTATCTAAGGCAGATAAGAGTATCTCTCTCCCAATAACGACGCGTGAAGTCTGAATTAGACCAGTTTGCATATAAATAACAATTTAAGAGAGCATAAGCCACACGTAGTCTTTCCATATAAACATACAACTACCATTACTGATCAAGAAACCAAACAAACATTCTTACAATGAAGTTATTCATGATTTCATAGCTTATGATCATAAATGTCAGCATACATATATTTCAAGATGTCAAAGGTAAAACACTTGTTAGAAAATAACACCAGGGGTTATGCAACTGCTGAGAGGGGTACTCATTTCCACCCAATCGTAGGCTCAACGACTCCCAACGAATTTACCACTAGCCACCCCCGAGCTGAGACCACGATGCTGTGAGACTGCGTCTCTGTTTGCCAGTGACCAGGAGTGAAGGTTACTCTCCTTTCCCTCTGCTGTCACCCACTCTGCATATCGCCAGAGTTCTCTTCCTCCCCTCATGTCTGCCCCCAAATCGCTTCTCCCCCACACCTTATCCTCTTGCGAGGTTGCGTGTGGCGTGTTTTCCCTTGTGTTGGTCAGGCCTGACAGCTCTGCGGATGGGTGGTTCACCTCCCCATCCCTCATTAATTCCTGAGGATCCATCTACCTACCAGCCTGCGAGACATTAAATTCGGGGCCAACAAGCCGCTTTTGGTTCTCCGGGCCAGTGAAGTCCAAACACGGTATTTATTTTCAGTGGAAGTTAACGCCACCTTTCCATGAGCCTTCTACCGCCTGTCTGCAACCATCATGGTCTCTTTTTCAGCATATCCCCTCTCAGCATTCCTGCAATATAAATTCATAATATTATTCACATTCATCAACCTTTTCCACAAGGTCCATTCACATCACATATTCACATTTATGAGTTTTCCACAGTTCTTGGCCAGTCCAGTTATTTTTACAAACTGGGGGAAATAGGGTGTTATAGTTCCCTCCCCCTTAAAGGAGCATCGTCCTCGATGTTCTTATCTTTTAACATGAATTGCATGTACAAAAGTAAACAAAATTGGATATGCCTGTCTCATGGCATCCTCCATTTCCCATGTAGCCTCATCTGGGCCAAAATGTCTCCACTGCACCTTTACCTATGCAATGGTTCGGTTCTGGAGCGGGGTTTCCTTTCTGTCCAATATGCATTAGGGTTCTGGTAGAAATTCTCCCTCCGGTTCCACCTGGATCATAGACTAGTCTATTATATGATTAGCATCATGTACATATTTCTTCAATAGTGAAACATGGAAAACATTATGTGCTTTTACTGTGGGAAGAAGTGCTAGCCTATAGGCTACAGGTCCCACTCTATCTATAACCTCAAAGGGTCCATAATACCGGGGTGCCAACTTGGCACAAGCTCCCATTCTCAGGGAACTCCTTCTGGGCTTAATTCTGAGATATACATGGTCTCCCATTTTGAACTCTCTTGGAGTTCTCTTTTGGTCGGCATAACTTTTCTGTCAGTTCTGAGCGACCTTTAGATTTTGTTTAATCTGAGTCACTTTCTGTTCCATTTCTTTCAACATGCCGGGTCTAAAAGAAATCCTATTTATAGGATTACTCAAGCTGACTAGAGTATTACACGGCCTACCATAGAGGATCTCGAAGGGACTCATCTTTAAAGATGTTTGGTAGCCGTTGTTGTAGGCGAATTCTACCAATGGTAGGTAGTCTTCCCACTTCCTCGGTTGATGCATTACATGCATCCTTAACATATCCTCTAATATTTGATTCACTCTTTCTGTCTGTCCATCGGTTTGAGGGTGATAGGCGGTGCTAAACAACAATTTTGTCTCTAAACCAGCCATCCGTGATTTCCAAAAATTGGAAGTAAATTTGGTGTCTCTGTCAGACACTATCTCTTTCGGCATACTGTGTAGTTTGAACACCTTTTTCATGAATACCTGGGCGATATCTATCGCCTTGCAGGTTGATTTGACGGGGATGAAATGAGAAGACTTGATCAGTTTATCCACCACTACCATAATGGTGTCATTCTGTTTGGTTGAAGTTTGCAATCCAGTGATAAAATCCATGGAGATGGTTTCCCATTTCCATTCTGGGATGGGTAAAGGGTGTAATAGTCCTGCTAGGTGTCGATGTTATACTTTAACCTATTGGCACTCTATGTATTGGGCCAAATATTTGGCTATGTCTTTCTTCAATCCAGGCCAATAAAATTGTTTCCGGGTGGCAGTGATCATTTTCTGGTATCCTAGGTGACCAATATATGGTCTTTTATGTAGTTCATCCATAATAAACCTCTTCAAGTCGTCACAATTTGGAATGTACAGTCTATCTCTGTAAGTGAGAAGACCTCCTTCGGTCATCTGGTAGCCTTCATATTTTACTCCAGCGGGTTCTTGCAGTAAGTATAGGGTCACAGTCTGAACGAAGGGATCTGTCTCCTGTGCATTTCTGACTTTGTTCTTGACATCTGTCTCACAGGTACTCACCGCTACCAAGTGAATTGTTTTCATGCTTCTGCTAAGGGCATCGACCACCCTATTTTCTTTCCCTTTAATGTGTTTGATTTCAAAATCAAATTCACTAAGGAGGGCCATCCATCTAGCTTGTCTAGCATTGAGCTTTGGTTGGTCAAACAAATACCACAATCCATAATGATTTGTCATAAGTACAAATTTTCTTCCCAAGAGGTAATGCCTCCACATTTTCAAGGCATGCACTATGGCAGCCAGTTCTAGATCATGAGTCACATAGTTGACTTCATGTTCGTTTAATTTTCAGGATTCATAGAAGATCACACTTCCTTTCTGCATAAGGACTCCTCCGAGCCCTTCCTTACAGGCATCTATGCACACAAGGAAGTCAACTTCTGGATCAATGATTTTCAACATGGGTGCATGGGTCAGTAGATGTTTCAGGGTTTGGAATCTTTCACATTTCCGTGTCCATAGGAATTTTTTCCCCTTCTTCTGGAGGGAAGTGATTGGACAACCAATCTTGGAGAATCCTTTTATAAATCTCCTATAGTATCCTGCTAATCCCATAAAGGATCTGATGTCTGAGACATCCTTTGGGGTAGGCCATTCCATGATAGACCCGATCTTGTCAGGATCTACTGCTACCCCTTCCTCGAACAGAACATGTCCCAAGTAATGTATTTGCTTCTGAAAGAAGTCACATTTGCTAAATTTAGCATAGAGCTGATGCTCTCTTAGTACTTGGAGCACAATTCTAAGATGCTCTTCATGTTATTCTCTATTCTTAGAGTAGATTAACATGTCATCAATAAAAACTAGTACAAATTTATCTAAAAATTTACTGAGTACATTGTTCATTAAGCACATGAAAGTGGCAGGGGCATTGGTTAACCCAAATGGAACTACCACAAACTCATAGTGACCATACCGTGTCCCGAAAGCGGTTTTATGGATGTCTTCACCCTTGATTTGGACTTGATGGTATCCTGACCTCAAGTCAATCTTTGAGAAAATAGACGCACCTCCCAACTGATCGAATAGATCATCGATCCTGGGCAAGGGGTACTTGTTCTTTATGGTTACTTTATTGAGTTGTCTATAATCTATGCACAGTCTAAGGGTGTCATCCTTCTTTTTCACAAATAGGATTGGTGCTCCCCATGGGGACACGTTGGGTCGATTATAACCCTTATCCATCATTTCTTTCAATTGCAATTTGAGTTCCACTAACTCAGGTGTGCTCATCCGGTAGGGTGTCCTAGACACCAACATCGCTCCTGGTGTGAGCTCTATCGAGAAGTCAATGTCTCTTCTCGAAGGTAGACCCGATACCTCTTTCGGAAACAAATCTCTATATCTCTCAGGATAGGGTGATCATCAGGGCTTGGTTTATCACCCTCGATTGTTTTCAACACATGCATTGCATATAGGGGACACCCTTTTCGACAATACTTTCTCATTTGCAGGGCTGATATTTGCCTCACCGAGACCGGTTTTCAGATCCCTTGGAGGGTTATCCTTTTTCCTTCTTTGCTCACACATTCTAAGGTTTTATGGTAACAGTCCAGTCTGGCTTTATGGGCGGCCAGCTAGTCCATACCAATCAACAGATCGTATGATCCCAGGGGTAATATGTTAATGGTTTCTTGGGTGGGGAATTCACCCAACATTAATTGGCAGGCTGGTATGACCTCTGCTACCCTTCTTTTGGTGCCAGTGGCTAACTGTACCAACCATGGCTTGGCTTGTTTTCGTGGCTGTAGCTTACACTTATCAATAGCTCTAGGGGCTATATAACTCAAATTTGAACCAGGGTCAATCAAAACAGAAACCAGATGGTTGAAAATCATACCTTCTATTTCCACCACTAAAGCTTGGTGGTCAGCTTGGTTATTATCCAAGGCTACATAAATCTGCGGCACACTCCCTACCACATCATTGACTGTGGTAGCTTCCTGAATGTTACAAACTTTCCAACTGTTCCATTGTCGGTGTGGACAATCTCTCAAGATATGCTCTTCTCTACAACCCCAACATTTTAGAGGTTCTCTCTTTGGGTTATCAGTCTTCACTGGTATAGGTCCAGAAGTTTTATTTACGTCTGATGAGGGAAAGTTCTGTTGGAGTACACTCTGGGCTGGAAAGTTCATTCTGGGGTTCTTCTTGTAGTTCTTAAATCCTGAGGATTTGATCCCCTTTTTCTGAAATCTCGAACCACTCTTCTATTTCCAGTCTCCACGAGACTCTGCCCAATGTCCATATTGTTCATGAAAATATGTTTCCTTTCAAATAATGTCTTCTAAGGTCTTTGTCTCATCAAATTCAATTCGGTTCCAGTATTCCTTGGGTAGCCCACTAATGAAGCGTTGCACCTTCACCTTCTCTACCTTGATGTAGGGTACATATCTCAATAAGTCGAGGAATTTGTTGACATATTCCTCTATAGTGAGTTGCCCCAGTTTGAGTTCATAAAACTCTTTAGCCTTCTCGTCGAAATATGTTTCCGACAAATACTTCTTCCGGAAGTACTTCTCAAACTGTTTCCAGGACAGGTCCTCCTCGCGGACCCCTTTCATATCCTTAATATCTTCCCACCAGATGGAAGCTTTTCCGTTCAGATTGAAAGTGGCCACATGGGCCTTCAAATTCTCTGAAAAATCATGGACTCTGAAATATTTCTTCAGTCCAAGTAGCCAGGCCTCGGCTTCCTCTCCCTTCTTTATCTCACTATTGAAGGAGGGAGGTTTGGCCTTTCTGAATTCCTCAAATTTATGACCCTTAGAAGTCTTTTGCTTCTTATGTTTTCTTCGAGAATAGGAACTGGTCCTACTACTGGAAGAACCTTTTGAATCGCCAACTTCCTTCTCAGAGGAATCATCTGGCAGTGATCCTTTACCTCTGGGGTGGACCTTCCTTGAGGTGCTCCTCTCAGTATGGCCACTGATATGACCATGTTTCTGCATCTCGGGTGCATGCTGCATTTGTCGCTGTAGGTCGGATAAGCTCTGTAGTAAAACTGCATTAATTTCAGTTTGCTTTTCTTGTTCTTTCATCATCCTTTCATTGTCAGCCTTGTAGCTTTGCAATTCAACCATGAGACTCCTCACAGTCTCAGCTAGATCTGGAGGGGTTCCTATTGCTCTTCTTTCATCAGACTCTTCGTCTCTATTGTGGGAGCCTTCTCCCACCTCTTGGTGGGTCACCATTCTCTGCGTCTATAAATTCCCGCGGCTGATCGTTCACTTGGGTGAAAAGACAAACGTTGGTTATTATTCAAGAGTTAGATACATTTTAGAACCTGTGCATAAATTCATAACTCTTTCACATGCATACACAGTCGGGGTCTCGTTTCCAAGTTTTGATCCTGGATAAGAGAGTTAATTTAGGGGGTTACTCCTCGTAGGAGTGCTTCGAACGGAGCTTATGCACAACTCATTCATGAGCCTAATCAGGCCAAGTGTTGTCACCATGCTCTAATACCACTTTGTCACAAACCCACTACCATAATCAAACTTTTCTTTGATTTCTCAACAATTAGGATCCCCGAATTACCTACGGAGGCCTAGCGCAAGCTAGCTCTTTCTCTCTCTCCGTTCCCATGTGATCGTGGGTCATAATCACAGGTTAGATAATCATGGTGCCTCTTTGTATTTCGTTCCTCAACACTACAGTGATGTCGAATCGTTTGACTCTGCAACCACCGAACCCCGGTAGGGCTGGTAACTGGCCAATAGGGATGAGTCCCTACAGGGTTGGCAAATGGCTATTAGGAACGACCTTGTCGCGCGGGTGAGTGGAGTACAGGTGGCAAGAGGGGAAACATGACACGGTGGGTGGCGTGATAGGAGACAGGTCCCACTTCACACACCACACCATTCCGGACCCCCCTCCCCCCCCCATTAAAGGTAGAATGGCAAGGGGAGTCCGATTGCACGTTTAATTCCAGACCCCCCCCACCGCCATTCTACATTGGGGATCTACAGTCCCGACCTCTTCGCTACCCACGAAGACACAGAAAATCACTGGGGTAAGGAACTTAACATCCTACTTTCTCCTACCAAATCTAATGGTCATGAGTGACCACAGATTTCTCGACAGAATCTCGTCCGTCGATCACCACCTATCAAGGTTAAGGCACTTAAATTTCCAACTTCTTCTTCTTATCTGACGGTCGTGTGTGACCACAGATCTCCCAACAGGATCTCGTCCATCGATTCAATACCTATCAGGAATTTCTTAGGGCCTTGCATTCTCACGTCCTCCTTCCAGGTTCTTGAGGATGTTTTCAAGGGGGGGTATCTCTATGGGGAGGTTTACCCAGAGTACTATCTAAGGCAGATAAGAGTATCTCTCTCCCGAGAATGAGGTGTGAAGTCTGAATTATATTAGTTTGCATATAAATAACAATTTAAGAGAGCACAAGCCACACATAGTCTTTCCATATAAACATACAACTACCATTACTAATCAAGACACCAAACATACATTCTTATAATGACGTTATTCACGATTTCACAGCTTATGATCATAAATGTCAACATACATATATGTCAAGATGTCAAAGGAAAAACACTTATTAGAAAATAACACCAGGGGTTATGCAACTACTGAGAGGGGTACTCGTTTCCACCCAATCGTAGGCTCAGCGACTCCCAGCGGATTTACCACTAGCCACCCCCAAGATGAGACCACAATGCTGTGAGACTACGTCTCTGTTTGCTAGTGACCAGGAGTGAAGGTTACTCTCCTTCCCCTATGCTATCACCCACTCTGCATATCACCAGAGTTCTCTTCCTCCCCTCGCGTCTTCCCCCCAATCACTTCTCCCCCACACCTTATCCTCTTGCGATGTTGCGTGTGGCGTGATTTCCCTCATGCTGGTCAGGCCTGACGGCTCTGCGGATGGGCGGTTCACCTCCCCATCCCTCATCAATTCCTAAGGAGCCATCTACCTACCATCCTGTGAGACATTAAATTTGGGGCCAGCAAGCCGCTTTTGGTTCTCCGGGCTAGTGAAGTCCAAATACGGTATTGATTTTCGGTGGAAGTTAACGCCACCTTTCCAGGTGCCTTCCACCGCCTGTCTGCAGCCATCGTGGGCTCTTTTTCAGCATATCCCCTCTCAGCAGTCCTGCAATATAAATTCATAATATTATTCACATTCATCGACCTTTTCCACAAGGTCCATTCACATTTCTGAGTTTGCCATAGTTCTTGGCCAGTCCAGTTATTTTTACAAACTAGGGGAAACAGGGTGTTACAATATTGGCCTTATAGATCTTTTATTTTATTTTATTTTTTTGCTTGTCTACTTTGGTCGAAACAAATAACGATTCATTTTGTTGTTACAGTATGTTCTACCGCTATCTATCCTAAACAACTTTGACAACAACATCAAACAAGTTATATATGATAGTGGAAAATACATGAGGTAAGACGTAGTTTTGATTTATATGCAAAATGTTCTTTCAAATTATTGTTGTACTTAATGACACATGTTTTACTTGTAATGTAATGTAATATATTATATTTTGTTATGTTGAAACATGTTAATTTCTTGTGTCATGATCTCATGTAGATGGTTGTCATTGAAAGAAATCCATGAAGATGATATAAAGTATTGGAAGAGAGAAATTCCTTGTCTAATGTGTGAAATGCAAAAGTATATACCTCCTACATTTTTCAATGCACAAGAACACTACCTCATACACCAAGTTGAGGAGATTGAAATTTGTGGACCTGTTCACACAAGTTCAATGTGGATGGTGGAGAGGCACTTGAAATCATTGAAGGCATTGGTTAGACAAAGAGCACGTCCTGAGTGTTCTATGGTGGAGGGATATATAATATATCAATCCATGGTGTATATTAGTCAGTATCTTCCTAAATTAGCAGCGCCAACTATGCATGCAGTGGATCACATTTGGGATGTGAACTCCATCAAAAATTTTGAAGATCAGGAGCATATGTTGGGGAAAGGTAGAATGAAAAAAATGAGAGGTAATATATTAATAATTGTGAAAATTTATATTAATAAGGTTTCATTTTTGTGTATATGATCATAATCATTAATATATTAATATGATTTATTTCATAAATTATAAATATTTATAATTACCTTCATATTGTACGTTATAACTGATATTTAATATTGGTGAATTATGTTTTTTTTATTCAGTTGCTCTAGAGTGGGATGCATTGCATTTATACATTGCAAACAATCTTGACTAGATGATTGTATGGATTGAAAGATGTAAACAACATAATGGAGGTAGGTTATCATGGCAATGATTGTCTGAATTGGTTAGAGAAGATCGTTGTAACGAAGATGCCAATGTTAAGTAGAGGGAAATTGATCTAGCATATGGTTTGAAGGATGGACAGGTAAGCAATGTCACCCATTTTATTCGGTTATTTTATATTATACTAATGTGACTACATGTGTACTGTATTTTTCATATACTTTCGAAGTTATATAAATATATGTTAATTTATTAATTGACAATGCATCTTTTACATATCTGACATATTGCAGTTGAAACACCACAAGGCTATGTGGTGCAATGGTCGTAAATTTTGCATCAAACAATTGGATGAAACAAGGAAAACTTCTGATAGTGGGATAACTGCAATATTCCAGGTTACTAATGTTTCCTCTAGGAGTGACAAACATCCTCGAGAGTCTGAAAATAGATATTATGGGTATTTAAATGATATACTTGAGTGTGACTTTAATTCCTTCAAATTAGTTCTATTTGATGTCAAATGGTATAGGTTACAAATGCATGAACGTGATGAGGAAAGAATTGTTATTCAACATGCCAACAGATTTCCAATGATTAAAACAACGATGTTTGAAAGAGGACATGATCACTATGTTTTTCCAAGCCAATGTGAACATGTCTTTTACTCAAATGTTCCAGGTGAAAGGGATTGGTCATTTGTTGTTAGATATGATCCAAGGGGAAGGCCAATTAAGTATACTCATTTACAGGAAGAAGATGATATTGAAGATCAAGAAGATGATTCGACAGAATATCAGACAGAGCTGGAAGATCATGGAGGGTTGACAGATGAAGAAGATGAAGAAGGTCATGATCTAGGCGTAGGAGACAATATTGCAATTCTTGATGATGATGTCGATGAAAATATGCTCGAAAATGACATTGATGATGATGATGATATCATCAATCCTTTCAACATCGTTTCAGAACCAGATGATGATACAAATGTCGAGTTCAATGAAGAAGATCAAGATAGATAATAAGGATGATTAAATAGATGTTGAGGTTGGATTAGGTACATGACTATATAATATTTTAATTTGTATGCATTATTCTCTTAAAATAATTTACTTTTAATGTCATGGGTTAATTACATGTTTTTAAGTTTTATGCGACGTTTTTATATCCTAGTTTACATATTTAATTATTATTTGAAACCTGAAAATGGTTGTCAATATAGTAAAGTACGTGGTAGACTAAAAATATCATTTAGAAACACATAATTCCATGTACCTTCATTAATTTTTGTTTTTGTAGTTTATATGCATGAATCTTAATAGGATGTTGCTTTCGATTATTTTATATTTTATAGATTGGGTTTTGGGGATCAATTGAGAGTGATGTGAGGGGGAGGGGAGGGGCCATGTGAGCTTCCATCTTCACGTGGTTGGACTTGTTCAGTAGAGGATAAATTATTCTTGAAACCAAGAGATTCTCTTTCATTTTAATACCATCATGATCGTATAAGATTTCATCAATATTGTTACCTATTTAAATCTTCTTAGAATTGAGATTCGTTACATAGTCGTTGAAAAAAGACAAAAGACAAAAGACTTATGTATGCACTGAAATTTGGCATGGATAGACTATTGGCATGCCTTAACGATGTGGGAGGGTTTCTGGACTCAAATTTGATTCCAAGTTTCATATTTGTATTTGACTGAAGGTCCAACTAGTGTGAAAAGTATCAAATTGAGATTTCAAGTTGATAAATCAAATATGAAATGAATCCAAGCATCATTTGATATCGTCGCAAGAGAGACGAATGCAAATAATATTGCAATGGATTTTCTATACTATCGACGAACAAAGTTCATCGATAATTTTATGCCATTAGTATGTAATTTTGTAAAAAAATATTGGATCTTGGGGACTACACCATGGTCAAGGAATAAGGAACGAGGAACGATGAAGGAGGAATGAAAATTGCATGAGGACTAGACACCGACAACATGGATCTGCGAATGGGGCCAACGTTGAAATTGTTTCAAATAGTTTCTGTAAGCACTGAAATTTGTCATGGATATACTATTCACATGCCTTAACGATATGGGAGGGTTTATGGACTCAAATTTGAGTGACACACCTACTTTCTTCCATCATCAATTCATCATGGAAACCATAAACCCTATTTTTAATATGTTCTAGTAGATATGTTAATGATTCCAAGTTTCATATTTGTATTTCACTGAAGGTCCAACTAGCTTGCAAAGTATCAAATTAATATTTCAATTTGATAAACCAAATAGTAAATGAATCCAAGCATCTTTTGATATCGTCACAAGAGAGATGAATGTAAATAATCTTGCGACGAATTTGCTATACTATCAACGAAAAAAGTTCGTCGATAATTTTATGCCATTAGTATGTAATTTTTTACAAAAATAATGGATCTTGGGGACTACACCATGGTCAAGGAACGAGGAACGAGGAACGATGAACAAGGAACGAAAATTGCATGAGGACTAGACACCGACAACATGGACCTGCGAATGGGGCCAACGTTGAAATTTTTTCAAGCAGTTTCTGTATGCACTAAAATTTTTCATGGATAGACTATTGGCATGACTTAACGATATGGAAGGGTTTCTGGACTTAAATTTGAGTGACACACCCACTTTCTTCCATCATCAATTCATCATGGAAACCATAAACCCTGTTTTTCATATGTTCTAGTAGATATGTTAATGATTCCAAGTTTCATATTTGTATTTGACTGAATGTCCAACTAGTGTGAAAAGTATCAAATTGATATTTCAAGTTGATAAACCAAATATGAAATGAATCCAAGCATCATTTGATATCGTTGCAAGAGAGACGAATGTAAATAACCTTGCGACGAATTTGCTATATTATCAACAAAAAAAGTTTGTCGATAATTTTATGCCATTAGTATGTAATTTTGTACAAAAATAATGGATATTGGGGACTACACTATGGTTAAGGAATGAGGAACGAGGAACAATGAAGGAGGAATGAAAATTGCACAAGGACTAGACACCAACAACATGGACCTGCGAATGGGGCCAAGGTTGAATTTTTTTCAAACAGTTTATGTAAGCACTGGAATTTGTCATGGATAGACTATTCATATGCCTTAACGATATGGGATGGTTTCTGGACTCAAATTTGACTGACACACCCACTTTATTCTTGCCTTAATATATTCTTCAAAAACTGGAAATGGATGATGATATGTATCCTTTTAATCTTTATCTTTCATTTGGAACCCCTCCTAGACGATCTGGAAACAAAAATCTCCTATTTGAGCAAAAGATGATCATTCTGCCAGTTTCTTCATTTTTGGTGGCTTATAGGTGAAACATAGAGTAGGATTAGCTATCGAAAACAGAGCTTTCGACAACTAACAATGCTTTGAGGGAAACAAATAAGTTGCCAAAAATCCCAAGTTTTCCACAACCTTTCAAAACTGCAAAAATGGATTTTCTTCGATCTACCTACTCTTTAGGATCCTTATTTAGGTTCTCATCAACTTCTGCTAGAGATTTTAAATCAGGATGTGTTCTTGGCTTAGGATTTTTAAGCCTTAGTTTGATCCTTAAAACTCTAACCATTTTAAGAAACCTACGATTCTCCTTGAGCAATTTGTTATTCCTTTTCTGTTCCTTTACATGCATTTTAGCTAATGTTTCAAAACAATCTCTTACCTCATCTGATGTGTTTCTTATAGTCTTTTTTTGGGACTCTCTCAAGCAACTTCATCTCTGATATTTATTTTTTAATCTTTTCAATTTTTGATGATGACTTATTTCCTTTACTTGCTGATGCTTCAGGAATATCCAGGTCTGGAAACTCTGGTGAAAGAGGTGCTTCTTCAAAAGAATCTTGCTGAATAACCTCTCCTTCTACTGACTCTAAATCCTCTTCTGAATCTGAATAAGGAAGATTCAAAACGTTTTTACCAGAGGCACTAGTTTTCCCTTCTGTTGCTTGGCTGAAATTAAGCATATTTTTGGTTTTCTTGGACTTGGAAGAAGAAGTTGGCTCCTCTGCAATTACTGGGGAAATGGATCTTCTTTTTCTTTTATTGATCTTTGGTGTTGAAGATTTAGTGGATGAAGTTTTCTTTTTGTCTTTGGGCTGGGGTTTTGGTTCAAATTCACCCCAGAAAAGAATATACTCCCAAATCTTATCCCTCTTATGAAATTCTTGAAGCATTATGAGTTTGATAAGACTGTGATGAGAAAGTCTACCCTGCACCTTGCTAGGTATGGCCTGGACCTGGTGTGTCATTTTTTTCAAGCTTCTGTGAAGGTAGAAGGGCAGATTCAAACGACATCTACCTGTGAAATGGTTCATGAGATTGAAATGGTAGAACATTACTCTACCATATCTTCCTTCACATGTTATGTATACCTGGATGGATTTTAGCAAGTGTTGCCACTTTTTTTCCAAGTAGGATCTAGGGATGTCTTTCTTCAAAGTAATACATTTGTGTTCAGGCTTGAGATAAGACCTGGACTCAATGTCTTTAGTAGTGGTTGACTTGAACCATGTTTCACCAGTCCTAGGTATCTCTGTTGTTGTTGCAATGATTGCTTCATCAACATGTACCTCAATTGTTCCAACTCTGTCCTTGGCTCCATCAAAGGTCAATGCAAATTCCTCAGCCAAACCTTGATGAAACCCTTGGAATTTTCAAAAAATCTGTAGCAACATGCATCCATGAACATATGGCAAATATTAGGGTGAGATTCCATATATGTTATCTCATTGAGCTCCTTCCTGAGCGGAGCTCCTCCCTTCTTCTTCTGCAAAAAAAAAACAATACTTGCAAAAATCGGGTTTAGGCAGACACAGTGGCACTGATAGAGGGAAAAAAATGAAACTCAAACAAAGGGAGGATGCATAATATGGGGGAAAGATTTGGATGAATTTTTTTATAACAAACCCTTAATTATAGAATGAAAATCAGATCATAATGATGACTGCATCATTCAATCAAGACAGATACCATGTGATAGATCAGGTAAAACAAATGATACAAGCTTATGGTGATTAGATTTATTATCTTAGGGTTAAATAGATCTCACCAAATAATCATATCATACAAATAATCACTTGCCCATATCGTATCATGATTCACTTCATTCAATTTCGACAACACTTGAGATGATGATGCTGTGTACTGTTGGCGGTTTGAGAGTCTGACGGGACAGTCTGACCGTTAGCTGACTCTATGCTTTGGGAAACTTAGATCACCTCACACATGCTATTTTAGCTACCAAAAGCGACAAATTTTGGCAGCTTAGAATGATTTGAAAAATAGCCCTTAGCTGCCGAAATTGAAATTTTAGAGTTTTTTCTAATAAAAGTACAGACTCATCACTTTTTGAAAAGATAAGTCTAAAGCTCATCCTAAAGACATTTAAATCAAAAATCTTGCATCTAATGATCCATCCTATCACCTAATGACCGTAATTTTGGAAAACATATTTCAAGAGACAATAAGACCAACAAACCATGAACTCCATCATGAGACACACCAATCATATTTGAATCATCAGGTCTCCTGTCATTATAGGATGCTAACACTCCCTATCCCCTACCATCTATAATCTCAATAACCCATATCCCATTAACAACTAATAGAACCCTTGGTATCTATAAAGACATATAATCTCTAATCCTTACACCTTTTATTGCATCTAACTAAAATAACAGTGGATTCCTATACCCTTTGATCCATAACCCTATAACCCATCTCATTCCTAACCCATATGAATCCCAACAAAAATAACCACTTTCATGGTACATTATAACCCATAATATAAGACATAACCACTACAACTCCTAATCCCTAAAACTTATAACACCTATAAAACTTATACTTAGCTTTCACCTCAAGAAATTAATGATATAAAGCATGGTAAGGGAATGACACTTCTAACCAACAAAACAAAACCCCGGAAACTTCATAACACCTCGTACCAAAGGAACAAAGTTTAGATTATAAAAATATCACAATTGGTTTTCACGAAAGCTATAAGTTGTTTAATTCTAATCAATGGAGGATACCAAAAATATTAGGTCACAATCAACAATGTCCCATTTTCAAGATAATCCCTTTAGTCCACCAATATCAATGGTACGAGTTTAGTCATCACAATGTTGGTTACAAGTCCCGTCCCATCCATCATAATAGATTTGTGTGCTTTTTTTTATGGAACCTAAACTTGGACAATCATTACAAGATTTAAAAGGAAATATTACCAAAGAAACAACTAAGCAAAATTTCTGACACAATGTCTTGTTGAAATTATTTTTATTTTTTGTTAATTCTCATTATTAATTACAGACATTGTTTCACCCATAACTAGGATTGTATTTACATCACACTAACATATAAAATAATATATTATTATGTTTATTATAACATTAAAAGAGAGATTGCCATATTAATTACTACTTTAACATATATATAACAAGCAACTTTGATAGCATCCCAAATGTGACAAAATATTAAAACACTAGTATGAGCATTTTGGCATCATAAGTAGAGACCCAAAACATGCCTAACATGCCTCATTTTCCATCAATATCTCCTTTTGGTCACATGGTTCTCCATAATAACGTAAAATAACTAAACAAATAAAACTTTTGATTAAAGTTTTTAACAAATATTAGTTTTTTAAATGTCAATTATTATTTTATGTTAATAACCTAGATTACATAACCTAATAACCTTTAACAACTCTTAACCTACTAACCCACAACCTCTAAAACCATTAATACCTAATGGCCCTTAACCCACTAACTCTTGATCTACTAACCTACTTGAACTCCAAAACCATTAAGCCTACCCTACTAACCTTTAATTTCCTAACGCACTAATCCCTAACCCACTAACCCATTAAGAACTAATGCATTAAACCCTAATGCACTTACCCCTAACCCACTAAGTAACCATTATGAACTAATGAACTAAACCCTAATGCACTCATTTACTAAACCCTAACCTTTAAGACACTTACCACTAACACATTGACACTTACATTCCTACATATTAACACTCTAATACCTAACATGAATGGTTGGTAGGTAGGTCTCTCACTCTCCTCACCCAGGTTCAAATCCACAATGATATTTTGGCTTGTTGTGATAAGGCTAGAAGGATAGATGCCCCCCAGGATTGGGACCCCCCTTGCGCGTGCGTCTTCGAACTTCTTGACTCTTTTTATGTCATAAGTTTATTGCTAGGCATTGGATTTCAAGTTGTTGGCACTAATCTAGGGGTTATAGTGGAAGCTAGCTAGATTTGAACTTGTGTCTCGCCTAGGTAATCCAGGGAAATTACAAATTCCTTTAGTTCTAAAAAAAATACTCTAATGTCTAACCCACTAACCATTAACCTAATACCCATAACCACTAGCTCCTAATCCCTAACACACTAACATGTGACCCTTTGACTTCTAATCCCCAACACATTATCCACTAACCCATAACCCACTAATCCTTGATCCCCTAATGCACTAACCCCCTAATACCTAACTCACTAACCCTAAAGATACTAACCCACTAACACACAACCCTAACCACTAGAGACAAGAAATGATATACCCTATAGAAACTAACATGAGGTGCAACATATCATGAATCAAATGTAGCTAACTAATGAGGTGCAACATATCATGAATCAAATGTAGCTAACTAAGAGGGACAATAATTGATGATGAGGTGATCACCAAGAAAAGGACTCAAGGATTTCCTTGGGAAAATCATAAAAAACAAGGATGACTTGTTGAGTGACTATGAAACACCAAGTGATAGGGTGAGATCGGAAGAG
>CBVK0101730540.1:0-11655 GCA_900067695.1 Picea abies | reverse complement strand
ATGTTAAATCGCTTATTTTTAAAAAAATGAAGGAAACACAAGAAAGTTTTTTTTAAATTCTATCACCACAAGCATAAGAAGGACCAATTTGAATTTTAAGGCCCCCTTGTTCATATTATAGCACAATTTCACTCCGCACAGTATATATTCCTTGATTTCAAATTATTCGAGGATATTTATTTTACCAATTTCATCGAATAAGTAAAAATGCCAAAACAATGACCAATTTAAATTTTAAGAGTCTCTTCTTGGTATGATAGGATAGTTGCACATCGCACACTATATATTCGTTCATTTCAAAATATTCTAGAACAATAGTTTGACCAAGTTCATCGATCAATGAAATCTGCTAAAGCAAGTCACATAGTACATTTGTGTCATAACGCCATAGAAATTATGAGGCGCATCTGCGTGCCAGCTGGCTAAAAAGATTCTTATATTGTTTCGTGTCCTCTAAAGAACACTTGGAGTTTCACGGTATACAAATTGATAGAGAAAACATATAACCAAGAACCAACAATACTTTAAACAGGTCGGAAACAAGTTTCCAGAAGGTTCCATAGAGTAGAACCCATTGACCTTTGCACCAAATAATTTGATATACAAAGAAAAGATGTGACCGCATTCATTTTATATTGCATCTAGTATATCTTCCCAGTAGGAAATAATCGTGGCCATGCGATATATGGGGATTACGGAGATATGGGCCAAGTCCAATGAACATTCATCTGGATCTTGAATAAATTTTACAGAGAGACATGAGGTATTTTCGTTTCCTCCCAAAGTTTGATATAATTTTTTTTTCCCCTTCTTCAGGCAACCTGCAAAATTGCATTGTCCTAATTTAAGGTGAATTTTCTCTCTATCCAAAGCTTCCGCATCATGTGGACATTGTTTTCCTTTTTTTGAAGATATGTTTCATACGACAACTCCACCAACTCAAGAAGCACATTTTCTAATAGAGGTTGCCTAACCGTACAGTGCATGGTTGTGTTGCCCATGGTTCATATAATACCATTGACACAATGTCCATAAATATATGGACATTTTTCAATGCATCGTAGACAATCAATCGTATCATCACTTATCAAAGAAGATGCATAAGCAAGTGAATGGCATTTTTCACATACAGGCTCAAAGGGTGTCGAGTACACATTGGCTGCAACTAAAAGGCCTTCAACCTAGGAACATGATCAAAGGGATTAATGCATTGAACAATATAATACACAAATGCCCCACCGAAATTTGTTGAATGTTATTTCTATAAGCAATGTGAGGATGATTTTGTGGATGTATACGCACAATAGTTGTAGAGATAGCTAGTTTATTTAGATCCTCTACTATATTTGCTTGCAACTCTATTACAAACATTGCCTGGGTTGTCCGAAAGATCCTTTCTCTAGCATCCCTCTTCTTTGTTATATTTTTTAACAACATAAGTGGAATCTCTCCTCTATGCAATTTTTGTTCCATTGACAAAAACACATCTGAATACGTATCGAACAATTGTAGCTATAACATGGAACAGTGCAATATTTGTGTAACTTATCTAACATACATGCAGATGTGAAAGTAAAGAACAAAGCTGAATATGAAAAGAGGTACCATTTCCTTTTCATTGTCCGACTCTCCATCCTTTATATGGAGAATGTGTTGTGACCCTAATTTTCTCTCCAGTGTCACAACAGCCCCAATTGTTCTAATTGGATAAATATCGGTTCTCTATGCAAGCTTCCTGATAGTCGAGTTTGGGAGGAAGTGGTATTATGAACAATAGGAATTTTTTCCACAATGCTTGTTTCATTGAGAGAAATAATTCGATTGCAATCACCATAGTCATATACTATTTTGGGAAATATATTAAAATTTGTAATGGATATCCCATTACACGAAAATATCTTTTATGCTGGTTTTTGGACAAGTTGTGGAGGAACAGTTAGTGTCATGGTCATCATGGCATCCTTGTCTGTCATGTCAGCATGCATAATGGATCTACGTTTGTTTTCCTTGTCCAAGTAGGTGCTATAGACAACCATTATGTCCCTGACGAATACTTGTCCAGTTTGGCGGCTGTTCAACCCCTCTATTGACAGTACTTTAGATGTCACAACTCTAGACGTGATGAAATTTTTTGAATAGGAAAACTAAAGTGAATGGTAGTGTGCTACAAGTACACGCATAGTTTTGATGAACTATGGAGCCACAATTTCACAACCACACCTCTTAGTTTGCAGAACATGCAGCACGTTCGACATCTCACTTGTACATGTTGATACTTCTTATGAGCTGCTAACCATGTATTGTAGATGGCATCATCATATCCTCCATGCCATAGATGAATATATAGCGCAGGATTTTTTTTAGTAAACATAGTAAGAGCAGAGTGTATGCATCTTTACCTTTAGTGTTGTCAGTTTTTCGATGTCTTGGATGACTGACTTCTCATGTTCATGTCACAACCATAAAACTGTATGCATCTTAATTTTTTAACTGGAGAAATGTTTAACATTAAACAGGGCTTGAGCACGAGGCACCATGGCCAATCTATATACCGTGGATCCCCGGAAGGCAGGGGATCAATCTTCAACCTGCCAACCTGGCACTCACAATCGAGAAAGTGGGTAACTATGGAATAAGGTAGAAGCAGGACCACAGATGTCAATCCGTTAGTCCCCCAACTGGCACACGAAGGATATTTTGGAAACCACACTAGGCAGATGACTTAGAAAACAAAGGGGATAATAGAAAATGGAAAAAGTAGAAACAGGTAGGGCAGAAAAGCCCATTAGTGCGAAGTCATCATTTTCAAGTCTATTGTTATATACCCCCACCTAGTTTGTATATTTAATTTACCAACACACTTGGTATACCTTTTATAAGATTGTACCACATAACCCTCTATTGTTGCACAGAAGAATTCATCTCCCTATCCAAGCAACCTACTTTTTCCAAGGCAACAATGTCGAAGATGCAATGGACATGAAGGCAAGTTAGTATGAAAACATACATCTAAAAGAAAACGAAACAGGTCTATTTACCCTCCAAAGAGTCTTTTGTCCTGTCCAACCATTATGTTTGTTTAAATGTAGCAATGCAGCGCAAACACAACCGACATGAACCAACTTAGTATGCAGGAAGGAACGCATGTAACCAAGATAAATTACCATGCAGTAAAGCATGCAACTAGCTTAACACATATACAAACCATAAATGAAATACAAAACATTTCAATATGAAACAACAATACAAGCATGTACCTTTCTATATCCTCTTCAGTCGATGAAGTCAAGACTCCCTCGTTTTCTCCAGCTACTCTGTTTGTTTCAATGTGGTAATGGAAAAAATTCAATGAACATTAATGGAAGGTGGTATTCACCAGAAAACAAGAAATATGTACATACAACAAAACTGAGTCAACGAACAGTCCAGAAAGGCAGAAACATGAACCTTTGCGCTTCTCTATCCATGGATGTAAAAATGTAGATTTTTTTTCCCTGGCCAAAATATATTACAAGGCACAAAATATCACGCAATTTCATGGCCATGGCTAAACGATTTCTAGTTTTCCATGGCAATTTATCCAGATATTCCCTTTAACCATGTTCTTTATTCTCTACATAGAATGCTATGCCCATGATAGAAGTTCTCAGTTTTCCATGGAAAACTACCCAAACATGCTTCTAGACATGAAAATTTAATCTTGTAGAATCTTTGTTGCACATATCATATCTCAAGCACAACACAAATTGAATCATGCACACACTAGTCTATGTAGAGGACAAAGAACATGTCATGTCATATTCGCACATCTGACCATACATGGTTTATAAATGTAGACTTCATACATATTCTTTATTTGAACAAAAAACAATGGATATTGTAACTTCACATGTAATCCTCGAACAATTTTTCATGCAAACATTTTCTTTCATGGCAGGACTGCTGCACCAGGAAAATCTCATAGAATAACAGATATCGGCCTTGGCAGACATGAAAAACAACACAACTGCATGTTGATTGTTGGGTGCAGGGGCTGACCACCATAAGGCACCCCCAAACAACAACAAAAACAACAATAATAATAAATATCCAACCACCATCGCTGCACTCCAACCCTGCAAGGCTGAATCAAACAAAAGAAGAGAGCAAGCACCAAACCAGCAAAAAAGAACAAACAGGTCGAACTGCACCCCCAGGGCCCCAAAGTGCAAACCCTAGCCAAACAAATAGAACCATCAACCCAGGAACCAACGAAACAACAAGAACCATCAAGCTAGTGAACAACATATGTATCTCCAATGATTACGAAGCTACATCCCAAGCACAAAAGGAACTAGAAACATATAAGTAACATGCAACTACAAAAAAGAAAACATTCTTACTTGCAAACTGCAAACACTGAACAACAAACAAGGAATACAAAATGAATCTATGGCATCGAAACTTACTCTGAATCGATGAAACGTAGAAGCACAGGTTGAATCATTGGCCAAACAACAACAAACCAATGAAGAAGAACCACTCACTGAACCCGTAAACAATGTATATAGCTTCAACATTTACGAGGATGAAACGTACAATGGAAACAACCGAAAAACCAACCAAGAAGAATCACTCACCAAACCAACAAAAAATGTATGTAGATTCAATGGCAGAACAAGGATGAAGCATACAATGGCTATTGAAGTGGCGGTAGACAAACAATACTGTGCAAACTCACTTTATAGAAAATTTCGAGGAAAAATGTACTCCGACAACTGTATTTACATAAACTTTTAAGACTCTCAGGATGTCTAAGGACCTCGCAGTATGCAAACATTTAAGTTGTCAGGGGTATTGGAGGACGTCGTGTCATGTAAACATTTACGTTGTCAGGCCTATTGAAGCATCTCAGAATAAGTGTCAATACATTTCAAGAAATATACATTCGCCAAAGATGCTATAAACTTTGAAATTCTCAATCAGTACAAAGCTTGGATATCAAAACATTTCAATATGCTTACTACATATCAAAACTTACAGATATATTCAGCTAGCAGAAAATGCTAATACAAACATTGCAACTAATGCAAGCATTAATCGACCTTCAAGCAATATAGAGGAAAAATATATTATTAAAAAATACTGTCTACAAGAAAAAGTTTGGATATGTTGCCATATAGTACATTGGGAATAGCGAATCTGGCAATAAGACCTCTTATCTCTTCTCCAATCAAATCAATATATATATGTTACTTTTTATTATATAAAAATATATGATTTTAATTCCATAGCTCCAAAAATAGGTATTGTGCAAATATTTTGGGTCAAAGGACAAGCTAATATGTAGTCAACGCTCGATCGCTAGAGTCCCTTTATGCCTATGACAGGGACTAATAATTGGCATTGGGAACCTTTTCTCCCTGTCTTACTATCGTGTTCTTCCATTCCTGCTCCACTTCCCTTTCCTTTGATATGATCAATTTTTTCCTACTTTCCCAATGGTTACGATGAACTGCTAACAAGAGGCACATCTCAACAAAATAGCTCTCCTCAAATATCACATCAAAGTTAATCCTACATGCATAAAAACATCAAATAACATGCCTACTTTATCAAACTGAAATAATAATAAATGCAACCTTTAAATATGCACCCATGGATTTCCTGAAGTAAGTTAAGTTCTAAACGAAGATTGGGTAGTAGTATTAATTCATTTAGTTTATAGATTAAAATTAAGCATTGACATAAGCTTCACCAACAAGGCTCCACTAGTTGGCCAAGAGGGAGGGGGTAATGGTATTCGCCTACCTATGTTCATTTCCGACCCAAGAATGTGGTATGTTTTATCCAGTGAAAGAGCAGTTAAATCCATCATGGCCAATTATAGCATTATCTATACATTATCACAATGTTCCATTTCTTAATAGACAGTGGATGCTTGACACTGAAGTTTAAGGAAATATCTTGTGATACTTTACATTATATTAAGCACTGGTGATTGATGTAGAAGGTCAAAGTTCAAGAGTAGATTATTATTTCAAACAAATAAGCATGATGTATCTAACTGTGAAAAATAGTCCAAAGTCTATTTATGTGACATAATGTTATTTGAAAAACTTACTCATCAAATATATAGAGGATATAGTGTCTCTAGATGAACACATGCCAAATAACAATTCCCTGTTAATCAAAATTTTGAATCAAAGGAAATATGCCAAATCCTTTTATTTTTACCAATAATAGATAACTTCAATAAAATCAAAATAGGACATGCAATTATAAATCTTACTTAAAACAATTGTAAGAGGATGGAATTTAATCCTCCAACAACATTTCTAACATTTTTTTTGTTTTCAAAGAATAAATCGAGATTATGCATCTAAAGTAAATAATAAGTTATAGCAGGGTGTTCAAATGTCCACAAGGATTCCATTCTCTATAGTTTGCACCGACCGAATGACATATTAAATAGGAATGAGGTCAGGTACAAATGACATATTAAATATGTACGAGGTCATGTACAAGTCCAAGCCAAATTTGAGAGAGAAAATAAACCTTAGATTTGGCATGTAAACTGGTGAAAGTCCATGTTATGTGGGGTAACCCATTCGGGAAAAGGAGTTTTTGTAATCATTTATAAAAATAATAAGTAATGGCTTCCACTAGTTTTGAATGGCCAAAAGCCTCCAATCCCCCTTTCCAAAGTCCTTGTCTTTCCATGGTCTAAGTATTTTTCCATAATCAAGTTATTTAAGAGACGTATGAAAAGTGATAGTTCATAGGAAATAATTTTTTTTAGGGCCTTAGACTAATGCTAATAACATTTAATTTTGAATGCCAAGGAAATTTAATCACTTACCCAGGGCCTCTCGGGTCTTTTGAAATTGTTTTCAAAGAAAATTTTTCAACCAATTACTACTTCCAAAGAGGCTTTCGAGAATGAAAACCCTCACTGTGGGGTTTCAGGCATAAATTTGGGTGGTGGATGTTTTATAAACTAGATAATTTTGATACTATTTATTTCCATGAGGCTAGGGTTTCAAGCATCAAAACCTTGATCGTAGGATTTCAAATACAAACTTTAAATACATTCAAAGAAATTATCTAACCTGTAAAGAAATTATCTTCATCGTTAGAGTTTGAAATAATTATGTCGATAGGTGTCTCCCTATTGAAATTGATCGTTTAATGAGTCTTTTGATTGCAAATTCTAATCTGATGGCCAACAATCAAAGATGCTGGCATATTCTTCGTCTTACACTCAAATCAATGAATGAAATTTAATGTTCATAACTTCCTTGCATTTATGAATGCTTACGTTTCCTTGTTTACTTTTTCACATTTACTTAATATGATTAAGGAATTATTGCGTTGGCCATTGATTGCCACATTTAACTAATTATGGAGGATTAATATGTATAGAATAACAATGATTAATTATAAAAATAGCAGTGAAGCACCATGTCTATCATGCGTTTCAACTAGAATGGTTGTGGTTAACTTGGACACAACGATGGTGCATTTCAATCCTCTAGCATGCATTTCAACTAGCGATGGTGTTTCAAATAGCACCGAGTGGTTAAGCTAGACACAACGTTGGTTAAGTTGGGCGTATATTAGTGAAGATCAAGAGTTGAATATGGAATTTAGGAGTATTCTATATCAATTTTATTTTTGCTGAGTGGTTTTTATTTTGCATATCTTGGCATGGTTTTTATTTTCCCTAACGCGGTTTTTATCTTGGCTTGAGTTTTTTTTTCCTGGAGTGAGTTTTATTTAAGTCGGCTTTAACCATTTGTGCCTGTTCGTGTTAAATATATTGTAACATCAACAGTATGACTGTACACTGCCAGTTGTCCTGGCCAACTATGCTTTCTATTTTTGTCTTGCTTGAGCCTATTTAGCTCAGCTATTTCCCTTTACATTGTAACTTCATTTTTGCACTCTTCTTCATACATTTGAATATACTATTCTATTCTTTTCTCTTTTCATTTCTCTTTGCTTCACAATTTATCATGGTATCAGAGCTTCAATACTAAGCCTCTTCACACAGGCTGGAGAGCAACACAATCCTCACAGCGCAGAGCTTCACAGATCTTGAGAGCACGCGACACAGTCTCTTTCACAAGGTTTGGAGAGTCGTCCACCATACTCTCGAAATATCCTTGCAAGAA
Organism: Picea abies; assembly: GCA_900067695.1. NCBI lineage: Eukaryota > Viridiplantae > Streptophyta > Pinopsida > Pinales > Pinaceae > Picea > Picea abies. The sequence continues at coordinate 3,499 of CBVK0101730540.1, read as the reverse complement.
AATTCCATGAGGAAGCAGACTGTATTACGTTCAAAATATTAACGTACGAATCTTGCAGAGGTTGCAGAGCGTACTACGCTTGAAAGAACGAGGAAGCAGAGACTGAGAAAGAATAGACTTTAAAGATTCTTGCACATTTTTCAAGAATTGTCAAAGATTGATGAAAAAGAGTTGCAGAACGGAAGAACATTTAAAGAAATCAAATAATTTGGTCAAAATAGTTAAAGATTGCTGCAGAAGGCAGCATCATTTAAAGTTTTTCAAAATTCGCTCAAATCTGTCAAAGATTGAAGCAGTGAACAAAGAATCTATGTATTTCTTTCAAATCTTTGAAAGATTCATAGATCTTTCTTCCATAGGAGAAACGAACGCGTCTCAGGTTCAAAGAACAACCATTGAGGCCATAAGATTCATCCTGTGAACGGATCCAGAGCGGGAAACCAATTCGGAAGGGATAAGGAGAGCATGGAAAAGGAAAAAGAATTTCAGCCATCAGATCTTGCACAGAGGCCAGACAACCGTTAGATCTGCAAGAAAGTGCACGAGGTTCAATCCTCTGCAGTGCCATCGAATTTTTTGACCTGTGAAGTCCCGACATCATCTAGACCGTCCATCAAGAAACATGTGGTGAGATCTCGGCATTTTGCTGATTCGCAAGGTGTAAAGGTCAGAAGACTGTCGTGAGAATTCACGAATCACGAAATTTTGAGTCATTCTGGACCTTTGGATCACGAAAGATCGTGAGCCGTCGATCTTTTCCCATTGCAAAATCATGGATTTGGATTTGGACGAGTGAGAGACTCCTCTCCAAAACTCTGACATGTGAAATCTCGAGAGGATTGTGAGTCGTCCATATTAGAGGATAGGTGGCAGTAGATTCAATCCATCACTCCATCGGCATTTTGGAGTTCGCGGTTTTTAAAGACCATCGCAACAAGAGTTCTAAACTCATGAAATCACGATTCATGAAATAGCGATAAGATCACAGTCATCCATTTGATCGGACACGTGGCAGACATTGAGGAAACCGTCGACATTTCAGCATAAAGAGTTTCAACTTGACAGAGAAGTTGTGTCAACGGAGCATCACAAGTCACGATATCCCGAGGTTGAATTAGGACCGTCCATCTTGTGGGGATGTGTGGCATAAATCCGAGGGCTCCATAATAGTTTGGAAAGAAAAGGGCCATCGACATATCAAGATTCGGTGTTTTGCGAATCCTGAGGACAAGAAGCACAAGCATTTCGGAGCTCCGAAGTTCGAAATCACAAAAGGAGGAAAGCTCCGTTTTGGGGCCCAGTTGACGTGATCTTGTCAAAACGAGGAATCGGGTTTGCTTATGGTGAAAACCCAATAAATGATCGGAGTTGTCCATCTTGAGGAGAAATCAGGACCATCCAATCTAGGAGGACACATGGAGGAGATCAAAGGAATCGAGAAATTTCCCAAAGGGAAAGTGCCATCGATAAATCAAAGATCGGGGAATCGAGGAGTCAGAAGAGCTTGTCATCAGGGTTCATGAACTCCCAATTCACGATATCCCGATAAGATCTGGACCATCAGATCACAACAAGATTTGGACCATTGAATAGTCCAAAGGGAAATTTCGCGTCTCGGCAAATTGAAAGGAAAAAAATGGGAAAATATCATAGTGATTTAACATCAAGGCACGTGGTCACATTGCACTGTTATTGAGGCCAAACTCAAGGCTGATAAGCTCTTTTCAGCCATCAACAAATCGGCGTTTCGACGATCGGAGGTTGGGGAGACAAGAGATTGGAGGACTCGTATAACAAAGTCCCGACGTCAGAATCACGAAGCCAAAAACTCGCCAAATATTGCAACACAACATTCTGGAATACCTGCAAGCTAGCAGCAGACATGGGTTTAAGCAACAGAAAAAGGTAAATACGAAATTTCCCTATGTTTTTTCTGCAAATTTAAAAAAAAAAAATATGGCGTCGTCTAGCAATTTAGGACCAACTCAGGGTCCGATTCTTCTCAGAAAGAATTACGAGTTCTGGTCTCTTCGGATGAGATCCTTTTTGCAAGCACAAGAGTGTTGGGATCCATTGGATCATGGATATGTGGAACCAGATCCAACATACCTTTCTTCCATGACAAATCTACAGAGAATTGCTCAGGCAACTCTGAGGAACAAAGAAAATAAAGCGAAATTCTGGATTCAAAATTCTGTGGATGATTTTATTTTCTCAAAAATCATAGGCACTGGTACTTCTAAACAGGCCTAGGACATCCTTAAATATTCCTATAAAGGAAATGATAGGGTCAAAACAGTTAAAATGTAAACCTTGAGGACACAATTCGAGACTCTAAGGATGACAGAGTTCGAAAATGTGGATCAGTTCATGACCAGAGTCATGGGAATCGTGAACCAGATCAGATTGACTCGTGAAACCATCACTGATCAACGCTTTGTTGAGAAAATCCTCAGAAGTTTACCAAAGAAATTCGAAATGGTTGTAACAACGATCCTTGAATCCAAGCATCTGTCAAGTTTTTCAACAGATGAATTAATTGGTTCTCTGGTAACACATGAGACCAGACTGCATCTCATAGATGACTCAATCTCCAATGCTTTCAAAACTCAATTCTCCTTCAGGAGAGGGAGAGGTAGAGGAAGAAGCAGAGGTCACCAAGGAAGAGGGAAAAATCACAGTAACCCTCACTCCAGTGGAGTTAACCAACAAATGTATCTGAACCAAAATTTCCAAGGTCAAAGACAACAACAACAAAATCAACATCAGAATTTTCAGCTTCAAAGAGGCAGAGGGAGAAGATCAAATGAGAAATCAAGCATACAATGCTATTACTGCAAAAAGTATGGACACTATGAATCTGAATGCAGGAAGAAGCAAGCAAATTAGCTCTCAGGCAGAGCACATGTGTCAAATCACACGGGAGAAAACTCAAGAGGTATGTTTCTTTCGTGTCACAACGTTGAACATCAACCTAAAGATCTTTGGTTGCTGGATAGTGGATACAACAATCACATGATAGGTAACAAAGAATTACATTCATACATTGATTCTTCAATCTCATCTCATATTACACTTGGAAATGATTATTTAGTCAAAGTTCAAGGAAAATGAACTGTTCCTATTCTTACTAAACAGAATGTAAAGAAAGACATATACAATGTCTATCATGTTACAGATTTAAAACATAATTTGCTAAGTGTAGGAAAGCTCATTGAACATGGCTATAAAGTACTTTTTGAGGGAACATATTGTAAGATATATAACAAAATCCCAAGCAGAAAATTGATTTTTGAAATCCATATGACTCAAAATAGGATGTTTCCCCTTACCCTCAAAACTGCAAATCTGAGTCAACCATATGCACAAAGTGCATCTACCTTGAATGAAACAATGATTTGGCATACAAGATTTGGACATCTACCATTTCAGAGTCTAAGCTTCTTTAGAAGAACCCCATGGTCAAAGGTCTTCCTATCTTTAAAGAGCAAATTCCCCC